>CM065387.1:38607500-38697500 GCA_033060915.1 Euryodendron excelsum | reverse complement strand
CAGGGATGTTGTTAGTAAGGATAACGGTCTAGAGGTTTGTTATATAATAGCAGTAGGTTAATGGACCCCCACTTTTGAACCTTTGACTCCTAATCCTATTAAGCCTCAACTATCAGAACTTAAGGCTCCTACACCAAATAGGAAGTCTTTATCCTTTACCCTTAAGTATGTATTCTTAGGTGAGGGTGAATCTTATCACGTAATGATATCTTCATCACTAATGGAAGCTTAAGAAAAGAGCTTATCGGAGGTGCTCAAGAAGCACTATAAGGCCATAGGTTGGACAGTCGTTGATTTACATGGCATTAGCCCTCTTGTATGCACTTATCGCATTTATTTTGAAGAAAGGGCTAAGCTGGTGGGCCAAATGGAACAGCAATTGAACCTAACAATGAATGAAATTATGAGGGGTGAAGGTCAAAAGCTCATTGATGTAGGTATTATATACCCAATTGTTGACTCTAAATGGGTGAGTTCCATCCAAGTTATTCCCAAAAAGTCTGGGGTAACGGTAGTAAAAAATGAGAACAATGAATTGATACCTACCCGAATTCAAACTGGGTGGCATATGTGTATTGACTACCATCGCCTTAACACCATAACTACCAATGATCATTTTTTCCTTCCTTTTCTTAACCAAGTCTTAGAGAGGGTAGCGGGATGAGTATATTATTGTTTCCTAGATGGTTACTCCGGTTATAACCAATTAGAGATAGCCATGGAAGATCAAGACAAGACCACATTTACATGTCCATTCAGCACATTTTCTTACAAGTGAATGCCCTTTGGGTTATATAATGCTCCCGCCACATTTCAAAGATGTATGGTTAGCATTTTTAGTGATATGGTGAAACGAATTTTGGAGGCCTTTATGAATGAATTTTCGGTGTATGGGGACACCTATGACCAATGCCATGCAAATCTTGAGTTGGTATTTAAGAGATGTGAAGAAAGTAATCTTGTTTTGAATTGGGAAAAGTGTCATTTCATGGTGACACACGGTATAGTTCTTGGCCACATCATTTTCGGGAGGAGCATTGAGGTAGATCTTGCTAAGGTTGAGCTTATTCAAAAGCTACCTTCCCCTAAGAATGTGAAAGATGTGAGGTCATTTCTTAGGCATGCTAGTTTTTACCGGCGTTTCATTCAATCTTTTAGTGCCATTTCTAAGTTCTTGTGTGCCCTCTTGGCAAAAGACGCTCCATTCAAATGGACTTCATCTTGTCAACTAGCATTTGATAAATTGAAAAATCACTTGACTACGGCTCCCATAATCCAACCTCTGGATTGGAACCCACCTTTTGAACTCATGTGTGATGTTAGTGACTTCGCCGTAGGGCCGTTCTAGGCCAAAGAAATGATAAGAAAGCTCATATGCTCCATTATGAGAGCAAAACATTGAATGAGGCCCAAGTGAATTATACAACCACCGATAAGGAATTGTTGGACATCGTCTTTGCTTTGGACAAGTTTCAATCATACTTAGTAGGGTCTAGGGTGATAGTTTTCACCGACCACACTACCCTTAAGTACCTCTTGTCCAAACAAGATGCCAAGCCTAGATTGAGTAGGTGGATTCTCCTTCTTTAAGAATTTAATTTTGAAATTATGGACAAAAAGGGAGTAGAAAATGTTGTTACGGATCATCTACCTCGCCTCCCTTTTGAGTACCCTACAAAAGATGACTCTTCTATTTGTGAGACTTTGCCAGATGAACAACTTATGTCTTACAATAGCGTGAATCATGCCCTAACTCCATGGTACGCCAATGTGGCCAACTATTTGGCCACAAAAGCAATTCCTTCTCATTAGTCTTCATTGGATAAGAAGCGATTCTTTTGGCTAGTGAGGCAATTCTTTTGGGACGAGCCTTATTTGTTTAAATATTACTCAGATCAAGTTGTAAAGCGATGTGTGCCGGATGATGAATTCCAAAGTGTAATGGGATTTTCCCATTCTCATGCTTGTGGGGGCCACTTCTCATCGAAAAAAATTATGGCCAAAATTTTACAAAGTGGACTTTATTGGCCTACAATGTTTAAAGATGTTCATGCTTTTTATGTGGCTTGTGATAGATGCCAACGGTTAGGGAGCCTTACTAGAAAACATATGATGCCCTTTCATCCTATTCTTATTTTAAATTTTTTTTTATTGTTGGGGCATTGATTTTATGGGTCCATTTTTTTAGTTCTTTTGGGTATCTCTACATTTTAGTGGCCATTGACTATGTTTCAAAGTGGGTAGAGGCTAATGCGGCACGGATCAATGACCATCATGTTGTGGTCAAATTTTTAAAAAGAATTCCTGGTTCAGTATGCCTCGAGCCATCATAAGTGATGGTGGCTCCCATTTTTGTAATAGGCCAATAGGGGTACTCATGAGAAAATATGACATTGTTCACAAGGTTGGCTTGTCGTACCATCCTCAAACTCAAGGGCAAGTCGAATTAGCTAATCGAGAAATTAAGACAATCTTAGAAAATACGGTTAATCTGTCTCGAAAGGATTGGTCGTTACGCTTAATTGATGTATTGTGGGCCTATCAAATGGTGTACAAAATCATTCTCAATGCCTCCTCTTACCGTCTTGTGTATGGGAAAGCGTGTCACCTCCTAGTTGAGGTAGAACATGAGGCATATTGGGCAATTCGACAATATAATAAGGGATTGGGTGAAACCGGCAACCATCACAAGTTACAACTGAATGAACTTGATGAAATAAGAAATGATGCAAATGAGAATGCAAAAATTTCAAAGACTAAGATGAAAGTCCGTCATGACTAACACATTCAACAAAAAAAATTTCATGTTGGTCAAAAGGTCCTTCTCTATAATTCCTGGTTACATCTCTTTCTGGGAAAGTTGAGAAGTAAATAGTCCGGCCCCTATCAAATCAGGGAAATTTTTTCTTATGGTGCTATTGAGGTGCAAAATCTTAAAAATGACACGCCTTTCAAGGTCAATGGGAAAAGGTTAAAGCCATATTTTGAGGCCTTCCGTGGCGAGGTAGATTGTGTGGATCTCATTGATCCACCAATCTTGGTTTGATTGTGGTCCAACTAAGGCTTTTTCCCCCTTGTTTCGTCCCCGATCTAAATCATGCTTTTTGTTTTGAGAACAATGCAATCTCTTAAGTGGGGGGGGGGGGGGGGGGGGGGGGGGGGGGTGAGCCTGCTTCTTTGAGCTCTTTTTTTTTTTTTTTGTTGTAAATCTGTTGTTTTTGTAGTTATTCAAATTTTTGTGACTTACCATCCGAACGGTTAAGCTACCATTCGAACAGTTCATTTGGATGCTTAACCACCATTCGGATGTACTGTTCGGATGGTTGACGGTTGAGGGCAGACGCAATTAATAACTGTTCGAATGATGTTCAGACGCACGTCGAACGCACTATTCTGACGCATAATTACCATCCTAACACAAAATACCATTCGGACGCATTTAGTAACCGTCTGAACACACTTCGGATGTGCATTGAACAGTATCCCAGTGACTATAAATAGGCATCTGAAGTGAGTTCAAACTCACTACAAACATCATACAAAGAGGTTTTTGAGAGTTTTGAGTAATTGGTAAGGTGAGGTGTCAAAGCATAAGCCTTCCATGTATATACTTCTTCCATGCGTGGGACTCAAGTGGGATAGTAAAGTTTGTGGTTTCATTAGGTACACTTCATCTTCGTGCATTCACCAAGAAACCAACGAGTGTAACATGATGTGTCACCTTTTTAAGTCTCTCACCATGTGAAGCTAACAAGTGTAAAATTGTGTGTCAAGGTATTAAATTTCTTCCCATATAACACCAACAAGTGGTGGATAACGTGTCAAGGTCAAGGCAATTCAAGTGCCTATTGAGGTGTCTTTGCATGGTAATTCATTCACATGCAATCAAACAAGTGGGTGAAGAAATTGGGACTTACGGCTATGTATTTCAATAGTGAAGTGAGTGCATATTTTGGTGAGAGTGCTTCATGTGATTATTCAAATTGGATATAAAAGGATTGAGTTGTTAAATTATTAGTGCATGCTAGACAATGGAATATTAGGTATGTGGGTCTTCAAATGGGATATAAAAGGATTGAGCTGTTAAATTATTAGTGCATGCTAGACAATGGAATATTAAGTGCGTCTTCAAATGGGATATAAAAGGATTGAGTTGTTATATTATTAGTGCATGCTTGACAATGGAATATTATATAAGGGAGTGTGGAGTGGTCGGCTAGAGAGTATTATGGGTTGAATGGTCAAACTCTAGCATTGCATGCAATAGGTGGCAAGTTATAAGGCCTTCTCATATGAGGCTAACAAGTGTCCCATGAGGTGTCAAATTATCATACTCCTTCTCATGCAAACCAAAAAGTGTTGGGATGAGGTGGCAAAGCCTAATGCAATTCTAGAGAGAAGAGAGAAGAGAGAAGAGAGGGAAGAGAGCAAAAAAAGATAGAGAGAAGAGAGGGAGCCAAGAGGGAGAGGAAGAAAAGAGGAGAAACCTCTGCTGCAAACTAAAGAGAAGAAAGTTATAGGAGAGAAGAGAGGAAAGGGGAAGAAAGAGAGCAAGGAGATGCTACAGCAATAGCTTGAAGGCAGCAGCAGCTTTGGGACTTCTTCTCTTGAGGTAAAATATCTTTCTTAGGATCTTAAGCCCCTGAATCATACATGCATGTATAATTGAGATAGGAAATGAAGGAGTTTAGGGGGTTAATATTCATCTTCTTGGGCTGCAACGAAATCAGAATTTTCTTGAGAAGTTGAGCATTAGCCATGGCTGCCGTCCAGAATCTGGGCAGGAGTAGCGACTTTCAAAGGCTGTTTAAAGTATTAAACCTTAATGAAAAATTGTTCTAAGCACATGGTTAGATCAGGTTCCAAATGAAATTCATTTTTAGACTCAAATTTTGTGTCATTTGGTTTAGAAATGAAGGAGATATGTTTGTTTAAAGTCTGCAAAGAAAACCTGCCACAAAAGAATCTGCAGAGCTGAAGTTTTGTGAAGAATTGGGCTATCTCAAAATATTATCTTCAGATGAATATTTGAACACTTGAAATTTGAGTTATAATGGTTATTTGGGTTTTGGTTTCACTAAAAAATATTGAATATTCGAATTATAATAAAATTTTAAAATTGGACTATTTTTGCTGAATTCTGAGGCCCTGAGCTGCAACCCATGTTTTGACAACACCTTTGACCAAGTTAGAATATTCAAAACCTCATGAATTTTTTTTTGTAGCTATTAGAGATGTGGGTGAGAGTGAGTACCAAAGTTTAGGTCATTTGGATGTTGTTTTCCTATGTTTACAATCTCTCAAAAATGGACCATCTGCAGCAAAAACTGGATTTCAGCAGCACTGCCCTGTTTTGTAAAATACAAAAGAAATAGTTAAACCAATGAAATAGATATGAAATTTGGTCTGGATATTCTCTGAAAGGTCTATTTTCATATCCCACAAGTTTTGGAATTTATTGATATAGGCTTATGAAGTTATGTCCATTTTACCATGCCTAGCTCAGAATTGGCAGCTCAAAGGACTTAGGAGATGTTGGTGTTAAAGTCCTATAACGTATCAGAGTTTGGAAAAACTGTTTTTAGTACTTTATTCCCAACATAATAAACTTTCCTTTTGAAGAGTTTCATAAATGTTAGACATGGTTAGCATTGTCGAATTTATTTTCAAAACCAGACTCAAGCCACACTAGGAAGTCTTTTTAAAAATGGCTAAATTTTAATTATTTCTTGAGTTATAGACTTAACAAAGTTAATAGTGATACTCTAGAGATCTTACCGAGAAAGTGGAACGCATTTGAGATTGAGCACCAAAATCGAGAATGCCACCGAGCTAGCCAAATAGTTTTCAGGTAGGGAATTACATGTCCGTTGGAACACATGCCTATTTTTTTTAATTAAATTTGTTGCAAATAGATGTTCTACTATTTTATGGAATTATGCAAAATGTGTGCCTAATTTTAGTTTATATCATGAATTACATCATTCACATGTCTTCATCACTACGGAGGAATAAGGGTGGAACAACTAGTACGTTAAAAGACCCAGGTTTGTATCATGGATGAATTTGACCAGCTGGTAAACGGGGCTACCACGAGTCAGCATTCATTGGGCTTGATACGGGCTAGATGTTCATGGATGGGATTCATTGTCTTGATGAACCCATTGGCTTAAATCTGGCTAAGCAGGACATCTCTGCAGGATCCAAGAGAATTGAAAAATAAAAATACTATAGAGATCATATGCATGTCATTTTATTATATGATTGCATTACTGTTATGTCTGCATTGCTATTTCGTTCCTATCCCTACTCAAATCTGTGTACTTTGGAAACTGTAAAGTCCCTACTGAGCCTCATAGCTCGTTTCTATTTCATGGGACACTTTTCAGGAATGGACACATCAATTCGAGATTTGAGGAGCATATAGGGTGCTGATGGAATGATTAGAGAAAAAAAAATTATTACTTTGAGCTATGAAGTACTTTGGAGATATAATTTTGAAAGCTATGTATATGGAGGCTAAAAAGAATTATTTATTCTTTTGAAGCACTTGAAGTTGTAATTTTATCTCAAGGATAAATTTGAGAATCAATTATAAGCTCTATATTTGAAGTTACAGCGTGATTAAATCTTATTTGAGATTATTTATTTTATTTATTAACGGTTCGAAAATTCGGGTCGTAGCAGAGTGGTATTAGAGCCAAGTTATTAGGTCTTATATGGGACTAAGTGGGATATTTAGAGCTTGACTATTTGAGGAGATATTTACAAAATTTTTGGTGTTAAGGAAAATTCATATTTGAAGAAATTATTAGAGTGCACAGTGGAAGCGCATGAATTTAGTATTTGGTATCTTTGTGGAGATACATAAAATGGTATATTCTAAGGACAAAATTTTTGTAAGAGGGAATTTTGACTTTGGAAAATTTTGTAGACTTTCAATTCAGCTTTGGAGTACTACGAATTATTTTTAGAGATTAAGATGATTTTTGGTGAATCATCTGAATAAGTTACTTGGAAGCTTGAACATGAAATTGAAGGAACATGGATGCCTTAGCAATTCAGTAAGATTAGTTTGAAGGTCTGCATATTTTTTGTGGTGATTTAATACTCGCTTTTAGAAAAAGAAAAGAAAAGAAAAAAAAAAAAAATATATATATATATATAGCATGGAAAGTAGATCTTGTGTGGGACTAAGTGGGATACTTTGAATACTGAATATTTGAGGAGTTATTACAAAATTTCGAGTTAAGAAATTTCATTTTGAGGAAATGATCAGAATATGTAGTGGAAGCGGATGATTCAATTCTTACGTGTCACAACGTAAATTGGAGGACAAAAATTTGAAGGAGATTAGATTATAACACCCCAAAAATTTTGATGGTTTTAGAATTATTATTGCTAGACCTACATGGTGTTAGTGGAATAAATACTTAAGGTAACAAATAAATTAAGGAACACATGTGATTTATTAACTTGACATATTTATTTGTTTTATAATTATAATTTATTTGTGGCATTTGATCATTAGGAAAGTGAATAGTCTCCAAAATTTGTGGATTTGAGGTAAACGGATGAAGGCAAAAAGGAAAACGTGGTATTGGTAGACGATTTGCTAAGAGGAGATAAAAGCTTGAGGTAAAACTTCTACCTTAAAGTTTTTAAAACTCTTAATCTTGCTTATGTAAGCACCCAATTTTTGCCCACTCGACAATTTTTGGCCTGACAGAATTCCCTTTCAAAACTCTGTAGGCATATTCAAGCCCAAATCAACTTTTAGACCCCTATCCAATCAGTCAACTGCTTCTCGGGCCCACTAGGCCCAACAGAGGCATAATAATCAAATCTGCCCCTTAGGCCTCCAAGCACGTCTTTGAGAAAGTTTAAAATCCCTCAAGATGGTAAGTCAACCCTTCTAAAATGTTTCTAGATACTTAGGCGTACTCAATACGCCATCCTATCCATCCCGACTAATTCCGGTCCCGTTCCGATCAACTTCGATCAAAATAACTGTTTTGCCCCTAGACACCCCAACACAGTACAAATCCCACCAAACAGTGAAAACACCTTCCAAGACCATCCTCGAGTAGTCCGGAACGCTTAATATGCCACTCTAATCCATCTTGACCCTTTTCGACAAATTTTGGTCAAAATGACCATTTTATCCCTGGGGCCCAAACGCGCCTCGAAACTATACTAGCTTTGGTTATCAAATGGTAGGTCTTATCATACACCCTTATTTAACCCAAGATGAGCCCCACGACGTTAAACACTTCTTACTCAACGAAAGTCCCCTAGACCGTCTCACAAATGCTTCGCTAGGGCTGTCTTTTCTCTTGATTCCCTAGTTATAACGCACGGTCAAACGACTTGGGAAATGTGTAAACTGGGGAATTTCCAAAAGCTCGTCCATAGGTCTTTCCATCGATATGGCTCAATTGAATAGATCGCTTCCCAAAGCCCCTAATTGCATGGCTCGAAAATTGCCACTTTTAGTAACCCCTAGAGTGTCTCGTAGACACTCCGCCAAGATTGTCTTTTTCTCCAATTCCCTGGTTATAACACATCATCAAATGACTTGAGAAATGCATAAATTAGAAAATTCTCAAAAGTATTTCCAGAGTACTTTCCATCGGTACGGTCTGATAGGAAAGATTGCTTCACAAAAACCCCGATCACGTGGCCACAAACGGCTCCTTTTGAACACCTGCGGAGCATATCATAGATGCTCTACAAAAATGTGTTTTTGTACACACTTCTTAAGACAATATTTGACTCTTCAGAACACCTTTTAAGGTCCTTAAAAATTCAAAGTTCTTAACAAACACTAAGAGAACATCGTGGACACAACTGATTTTCCTAAATCTTTCTCGAATTACACAATTGTTGAGGCAAAGTTTAAATGAACATTCCCGGTAGCGGAACACATGTTACATGTACCCAAATTTTGATCAGATTGCTCAAACTTTGCTTAGCTCTTAAAATTTAGCCAGTACAAAGTGTGACACTTGGCATTCTACTAGTGGAACAATATTGGCGCATGTAGCACATACGCCAGGGAAAAATTTGTCCAGGCGCATGTACTACATGGGCCAGGCCTCTCCAGCTTTGCCTATAAATACATGCCTTCCCCTTTGCATATTCCATGATCAAAATTGGCATCGAAGCTCTACAGAAATCTCTTCTGAACCTCAAATTCCCATGTACATCTCACACTTCAAGAACTTAGGTTAGATTCCACCTCCCTCCAACCTATATACTACACCTATATAGCCTTTAATGTCACATAAGACCTCATTCCAACCCCTTCAAAGCCTCTCCATAGCTATTCAAGCTCAAGTCAAAGCATCCATGGAGGTTTGAAAGTGTTTGAAGGCAAAAGGTAGTATTCTCTTTACATTTTTGCAATCTCCACTCCTCTCTTCTCCCTCCTAGCCTACTTAGACTATTCTCTATTTTAACCCCCATCTTCTACCCCCCTTTCATGCATGTTTGAAATAAGGACGCTCTTAGTTCATGCCTAGAGGAAAGTTTGTGAGAGCTACAGTGTAGGGAACTTTTCACAAACCTACTTTAAGATGGTGTGGCTTTGGAGCATCTTGCAATTTGGTAAAGCCTCTAGCCTTGTATGATTCCATGACCCCTTTGCATATAGTTATCTTGTTCATGTTTTGCATGCTTAGCTTTGTTTTCATGTTCACAACCATTTTTTCAAAACTTTCACTATCTCTTTTCTATATCATTTATGAAGCTCCATATTCAAATGATTCCCTAAAAATGGTCATAGAGTTGGCTCCTTGAAGCCTAGGTCAAACCCTCAATTTCTATACCTTAGAATACCCTCTTCAAGTCTCTTGACTTTATTTTGCAACCCTACATTTCATTACTTTTCAAACTTGCACTAAAATGGCTTTCAAACCCTCTTCTTCTATATTGATTTTCTATAATTTTACTCTCTTGAACTTTGTGGTTGAAATGGTCCCTTGGGACCCTCTATTGAGTGGTTTTCTCATTATCTTTACCATATGAACCCTAGTTTATTAGAGTTGGTTCTATTCACTTCAAAATTGTTTAGCAAAATAAACCCCTTCAAGAAAGGTTGATAAAAGTTCATTTCCTTAAAATTTGTATATACATGGCTTTCCAAAAACTATCATCTCTATCTGGATTTTTAGAAGTCTTTCTCTCTTGAATATTGTAGTTGGAATGGATCCGTGGAGTTCATTTTGGAGTAATCTCCCTTAAATCAATCATATGAACCCTTATTCTTCAGAGCAGTTTTTGTTACCTTAAAAATGGTTTTACAAAGCTTCTTTTCCAAAAAATAGTTTCTAAAGGTTTGTTTTTTAAATTTTCAATCAAACAAACTTCCAAAACCATCTTGTCAAAATATTGATTTTCAAAGTTTCAGTCTCTTAAGTTAAAGGTTATAATGGTCCCCATAAGCCTTCTTTGGAATGGCTCTTCATTCTTGACCATGTGAACCCCACAATTTCTAGAGACAAATTTTCATGGAAATGATCTTCTTCAAAATTACATAATTCCTTAAGTTTGTTTTCCAAGTTCTCTACATTTACACCACAATTTTTCAAAACCCTAGTTCAAAACCACCCTTCAACCCTAGGTTATCTTGACCCTAGGTCAACCAAATCATAGGTTAACCTAATCTTAGTTAGTTAACCATAGGTCATCTTAATCCTAGGTTAACCTAACCTTAGTTACTTGACCTTAGGTCAACCAAACCCTAGGTTAACCTAACCTTAGACCACCTTAACCCCAGGTTAACCTAACCTTAGTTAGTTAACCCTAGGCTACCTTAACCTTAGGTTAACCTAACCCAAGTTAGTTAACCCTAGGTCACCTTAACCCTAGGTTAATCTAACCCGAGTTAGTCAACCTTAGGTCAACCTAACCTAAGTTAGTAAGTTTCAAAGTTCCAATTCAAAGACTCTTTTTTCAAATAATCTTTCAACTCAAAAGCTACCTTCATAACATACTTTCCAGAAGTATCCTACTCTCTTGAGATTTCAAAAATCAACTCCAAAACCTTTTTAAATATTTCCACACTCTATCTTCGAAAATGCCTCCAAGGAGTTCTCTTAAACTTGTCTCAACTAAAATGACTAAACACTTAACACTTTTCAAAAACTATTTTCAAAATGTTTTCAAGAATTCACAACCCTATTGTGTCCTAACCTCTTTATGGTTAGGGATTCCAAGGGAATGTGATACATTAAGTACAACCTCTAAGGTTGTCCATATTATTGTTCTAAAACCGTAAGTGTTTTTAAAAGCTCATTTCAAAAATGGCTTTCAAACATCACATCCTTGAAGCAACCCTAATACTTTCATGGTTAGGATTGTTCAAGTATAAGTGAGACATTAAAAAATGATTCTCTAACCCTAAGAGTACTAAAAAACCAAAGAGAAGTTTCTAACCTCTTTTCCAAACTGGTTTTCAAAACTCATAACCCTAAAGGAGTTTAGTTTTCCGATAACTAACCTCTTAAGATGATGAGACATTAAACACACCTTTCCTAAGGTATTCAAAAAATTACTTTTAAAAGCTTTTTGAAGATAAGCTCATAAGAACATTTCCGATCCAAACTCTACCCTCCAAAGTTTTCCAAACAAGACTTCAAAGCATTTCAAAACTCCCTTGACTTAATTCTAAAAACATTTGCAATCATCTTCAAACCCAGTCTCAAAAACATTTCAAACATCCCAAGTCCCATTTCAAAGGCATTTTTCTAAACTCTTAAGTTTTCTCTTTTCAAAGACCTCAAAATGTCTTCAAATCTTTCCAAAGACCTCAATGTGTCTTCAAAACTTTTCAATGGCTTCAATGTGCCTCTTTTCTATATGGCTCTTACCTGAACTACGAATAACCTGATTTTTGCCAAATGAGATACGTGGGTAACCTAAAATGGTGCGGTCAAAACATTTATTTCAACCCAAGTTCCCTTTTCAAAATTTTTTATTAATTCAAGATTTCTATTTCGAATCCCTTCAAAGTTTTCATATTTTCAAACATTTTTTTTCAAAATTTGCATCATGCATCATTTATCCAAAAAGTGATGACCTAACCTCATTTTCAAAATTCTAATGTGGATATTAAGTGGATAGTAGTAACTGGTTATTCAAGTGAGTGAATTAAGGGTGATTAGACATGTAGGTACCGAAAGGGCGATGTAGGGTGATGATCTTAGGATATCTTCCCTACACGTAACCAACCCTCTGACCGTAGATCTCTATTTTGAAGACCAAAATCAGAGTCATGTTTTCAAAAGGGCTTTACAAACATTTTCAAAAGGTTTCTAAAAACCGTTTTTCTAAAAGCCTTATCAAGAAGGACATTTTTAAAACCTTTTCAAAAAAATCCTAAGTCTAGTCTTACGTTTACACTTAGTTCTAGGTGACCTAACATATCTTTAACTATGTTAGGTGGTGACTCCAAACTTTTTCTAAAAGGCCTTTAATCAAATCAATTTGAAGTTCAAGCCTAGTCAGACTCGTTCTTCTGGGAGGGTGAGGTCTAACGAGAAAGCATCGTGCTTTTTTTTCTGAGCCGAAAGGACTTGGTGATTAAAAATTGGGGCGCGACAGCACACATAAAGAATTTTGGTGGAGTAAGAAAATTTTAGAAGGGTTAGGCAGGCTTAGAAACTTTATTAAGGGCAAGCTCAGCACCTGCTAAAGGTGCACAGTGAGATTCAAATTTCATTTCGGAGGTCCAAACGAGATTGGATGTTGAAATTAAGACTAGAAATAAGATGGGCTTTCAAAAATGTTCAATTTAGACTCTAATTTCACGAAATTCCGTTGAGAAACGAAGGACAAAACCTTGTTCAAAGTTATAGAAACTTTTTGCTATGAAAATCTACAGAAATAGCCACTTTACGAGGTTGTTTGGCCTATCTAAAACTATTAGCTTGTGACGAATTTTTGAACATACGAACTTTGCACTGTTATGGTGATTTTGGGGCTTTGGTTTCAATAAAAAATGTTTAATTTCCAAAATTAGGTGGATTTTTGAAGTGGGACTGTCATTGCTGAATTCCGATGCCCTCTACTGTGAGCTCTATTTCGACAACAACACATCTGATCTAGTTAGACTCTTCAAAATCTTATAAAATTTTTACGGTATATATTGGAGATATGAAGGAGAATGTGCTAAATTTGAGGACAATTGAGCATCAGTTGCTTAGGTTTAGGACCTCTCAAAGATGAACTACCTGCTGCAGAATCTATATTGTAGCAGCATTACCCTATTTGGTAAAATACTAAACAATTAGTTAGGCTTCCTAGTTAATGGTGAAATTTGATCTGTATATACTCTAAGATGTCTATTTTGAAAATCCCACAAATTTTGGAAGGTTTTGATCTGAAATTATGAAAGTGTGTCCATTTTAGCAGGCATTGGTCTGCATTGGCAAATTAAAGGAGTTGGTGGATTTTGGTGTTAAAAACTTATAAGCTATTGGAATTTTTAGGAACCGTTTTTGACCCGTATTCTCAACATGTTAAAAACCTACTTTGGGGAGTTCCATAAATTTTAGACATAGCTAGTACCATCAGAATTATTTCCAAACCTAGACTTACACTACTAGAGTGTGCATTCAATATTTTATTCGTATAACATTCGAATAGCGATACATCAATTATCCGAATTTGATATCACAAAATTTTCAAGGGTTTGAGACAAGCTTATGAATGAAAGAGTTAGCCAGGTGTTGTGCTATGATGGATTGAGTAGGGTCAGGTATGGAACTTAATAAAAGCATTAGAAATAATTAGAACTAGTGTGGTTTCTTATGAATTTGACTGGTTTTGATTATCAGTATGTTTATCCATTAAGCTTGCTTTGAATATCTTGTATTTTTCTTTGAGGTGCCGTGGAAGTATTTAGAGAAAAAAGAATTTACTATGTTGAACCATATGATGAATTTTGGAGGATAATTATAACACGCTGACTTTGGGTTGGAGGAGACATATTTATCACTTTGAGGATGACTTTGGGAGTTACTAAAAATCATATGTAGTATACATCTTAGAAGGATTAGGTTAAATACTCATTCAAGATGGGAATGTAGTAGCTTATGGGTTAAGAAAACTAAAGAAATATGAAGAGAATTATCCAGCACATGATTTGGGTATGGCAACAGTGATAATTGCATAGAAAAAAAAGAAATTTAGGGATGTTATTTGTATGGAGAGAATTTGACCTTTTTAAGATACATCACTAACCAGAGGGATCTATCTTTAGATAGAGAAGAAAGGTGGATTGTGTCATTTAATAGGGGTTTTCAGTATCAAGAAAAGATGCAAGTAGTCAGTGAGGATGATTTGAAGAATGAGGCTATAGCATATTACTTGAAGTTGATTTTTATTCCTAAGATAACATGAAATGTATCAATATGATTAGAAAGGAATGATTTTATTAAATTTGTGCCTCTGTATCTCATTTGTTAGTAAGTACCATAAATGATTTTAGACTACAGTGGTTTGATTAATTTTGAAAGCATATATGGAAAGTTTATTACAAGTGTATACCTTAGGGATAGATTATAGCTGATTGATTGGCTTGATTCTATTGAAGTGTAGAAGATTAATTGTTATTCAGGAATTATATCGAGATATGAAGTTATTATTCATTTAATGGATATTACATGAACAATTGGAGTGAGTCTAGAAAATTTTCTTTCTGAAGGGTTATAATTAGGGCAGAACACCAACATCTTAGGAGGATTATTACAACAGTTGCCCTAGTGGAGTGGTAATAGGGATCATATAACTATGGACATCATATTAAGAATCACTAGCGCTCCCTGTGTCAATGATTGTTGATCGTTTGACCAAGTCAGTGTTTTTATGATGAGGTAATAAGGTGTGTAGAGATTGTTAGATTGTTGAGAGTACCCAATAGATAATATCTGATAGAGACTTTCATTCTGTCTCAATTCTGGACCATCCTCAAATAGATGATCACTAAGGTACCGGGTTGTATACAATGTGCTTTTTGGTTAAATCTCTTTGCAAAAAATTTGTTCTTACTATTCCTAAATTGCATTCCTTTTGAAAATATGTGCTTATTGTTTAAATTCTTGATTACGTTGTTGTTGTCTCTATTAAATTTCTTCCAGCACATTCTTGATTATCATACTCGTTGATTCATTGATAAAATTATATTATTGAAATTACTAAAATATGTTTTTGGTGATGTGCCTTGAAACTGATTAGTACATGAACTGATTAGTATATGTACAAATGCACCAATTGGCCTGGTAGTGGAAATGATAATGGAAGGATGACCCTATGGGGTGTTAGTTATGAAAAGATGACCTTACGGGGTGTTGGTTATGAAATTTGAACGTAGCACGGGTGACGTTTGGCATGATACTAAGTAGGGTCGGGTATTGGGCATAATGAAAATATAAGAATTGATTGTTATACCAGCATGATTTTTCTGTGAGTTTTACCAGGCCCTGATAATTATTATTATTGTCATCAAATTGATTAAAACTGATTTACTTGTTAAGCTTCACTGAAATGTTCTTAAAAGATATGTCATAAGCATATAACTCGAATTTTAAGACGTCATGGCTGAGTACTTAAGAATAGTTATCAACTGAGTGTTGTGATAGCCTCACATGAGGCTTTTGGGAGTTAGAAAATTTCATATCTAAGGAAATAACCAGAGCGCGCAGCAAAAGTGCAAATTTACATCGTTTGGTGACTCGAATTTGAGATACTAAATTTCGAGCACGAAATTTTTTTTAAGGAGGTTAGACTATAATAACCCAAAATTTTGTGATAATTTTAAAATTATTTATCACTAGACCCATAGTAGGTTTTAGGTGTAGTATATATAGAAATACCGCGTAGGGTGATTGCGCTTCAAAAGTGCAATTACAATACCTTAATTAGTACTTTATTAGCATTAGTTTATGATTATATATGTCTTTTTAGTTATGTTTTGATATTAATTAAGTTTATAATGCTTTATGTAGGTTTTGAGCTTAAATGGAATGATTTCGAATGCAATTTAATCATAGGTTTGAAGAGGTTGCTGTCAAGGTACAAGCTGCTAAAGTTGTAATACAAACTGCTGAAGCACGCAGAGCTGGAGCTTTGGAAGCCCATATCTTGCGAACCAGAAAGGTTATTCTGGCCCATAATATATTAATTTCATATAACTTTTCGAGATCTATAACTTTTGTGAAGTGACCTAGCCCATCTGAGCACTAAGTGCGAACCGTCCGTACGACTGACGACGGGATTTATAGATTAATTCACTTTTTAATTAGAGATAGATTAGTAGGTAGTAGAATAGGTTTAGGAGTTCTATGTTCTGAAGGAGAAAAAGAATTCTAGGGTTTTTCTAGGGTTTTCGAAGGAGGAATCATCCAACCTTTGGAGGCTACGAATCTTTTCATCTTTCAAGGGAGCATCTTTTAATCTTTAGTTTTCGTCTTTAGTTTTTCTTTCTTGTTCTTATTATTAACTCCAGATTATATTTCTTTAATGCAGCGTTTTCTTTCTTTAATTATTATTTCCATTCTTACAATCTTTGTCATGCATTTTAGTAGCTAAATCCGTTCTTGATATGGGTTGAGAAAGTAACTAAGTTACAAGTAGAGATTCAAGATAGTTATGTATTTTCCAATATTTCAAGATCTTGGATTAAGATTCATTTTCTTGCCCATGAATATATTCGAAAACAATATTTTTGATCATATCTAGCATGTATGTATAGACTGATTTGTAAGCAGGGATACGTATATCAAGAATTTCTGATAAGGATATTGATTATAACTGCATACATATTCCTATTAAGAGTACTTTAGAAATCTACTGTTCTTGAATATAAATTGGGATAGGTATGAATGAGACCCTGGTATGAACACTAGTAAATAACTGAATATCAACTCCAAAAGGGTAATGGAATCTTGAGTTTCTTTAATCAAAACTATCTTGGGAACTTACCTGTAGTCCTATTATTGGATCAACCCTACCAAGACATTTTTATAATATTTGAATACATCCCTAAAAATTAGTTTAATTTTATTGTCTGATAATTTAGATCAATCATCTCCAACAATTAATTTTTATTTTCTTTTTGGAAGCTTTCCTGTGATTTTAATTGACTTTGAGCTTGTTTTTATTTTGTTCTGATTGTAGACCTTGCCAGATTAAGTTTATTTCTTATGTTCCCTGTGGATCGACCTCGGACTTATTGAGATATTATTACTGTATCGCAACCGCACACTAGCGGATATAAATTGCACTATTCAGGAGAGATCATAGGGGTATTAAGCGATGTATATTATATTTTTTGTCAATCGTATGAATTATGGTGGAAATTAAACTAGAGTATAAAGTAGGTCCAATGTGTGATGGAATTAGGATTATATGATATTTTTAGGATTATGACTTGCAAATAATTAAAGTGAGTAATTGGTGAGGTGAGGTGTCAAAGCATAAGTCTCCCGTGCATATACTTCCTCCATGCGTGGGACTCAAGTGGGATAGTAAAGTTTGTAATTTTATTAGGTACACTTCATCTTCATGCATTCACTGATGTGTCAACTTTTTTAAGTCTCTCACCATGTGAAGCTAACAAGTGTAAATTTGTGTGTCAAGGTATTAAGTTTCTTCACATATAACACCAACAAGTGGTGGATAACTTGTCAAGGGCAAGGCAATTCAAGTGCCTATTAAGGTGGCTTTGCATGGAAATTCATTCATATGCAATCAAACAAGTAGGTGGAGAAATTGGGACTTACGGCTATGCCTTGCAATAGTGAAGTGAGTGCATATTTTGGTGAGAGTGCTTTATGTGGGTCTTCAAATGGGTTATAAAAGGATTGAGTTGTTAAATTATTAGTGCATGCTAAATAATGGAATATTAGGTAAGTGGGTTTTCAAATGGGATATAAAAGTATTGAGTTGTTAAATTATTAGTGCATGCTAGACAATGAAATATGAGGTAAGGGAGTGTGGAGTGGTCAGCTAAAGAGTATTATGGGGTTGAATGGTCAAACTCTAGCATTGCATACAATAGGTGGCAAGTTGTAAGGCCTTCTCACGTGAGGCTAGCAAGTGTCTCATGAGGTGTCAAATTATCATACTCCTTTCCATGCAAACTAACAAGTGTTGGGATGAGGTGGCCAAGCCTAAGGCAATTCTAGCACCTAGGAGGTCATTCGGCCAAGACCATCTCACAATTGCTCTAAGGAAAGCTAGAGCAAAAGAAGAAAGAGAGAAGAGAGGGAGCTGAGAAGGAGAGGAAGAAAAGAGGAGGAACCTCTGCTGCAAACTAAAGAGAAGAAAGATATAGGAGAGGAGAGGAAAGGGGAAGAGAGAGAGCAAGGAGATGCTGCAGCAATAGCTTGAAGGCAGTAGCTTCGAGACTTCTTCTCTTGAGGTAAAATTTACTTATGAGGATCTTAAGCCTCAAAATCATACATGCATGTATAATTGAGATAGGAAATGAAAGAGTTTAGTGGGTTAATATTCATCTTCTTGGGCTACAATGAAATCAGAATTTTCTTAAGAAGTTGAGCATCAGCCATGGCTGCCGCCTAAAATTTGGGTAGGAGCAGTGACTTTCAGAGACTGTTAGATCGGGTTTGGAATGAAATTCATTTTGAGACTCAAATTTCGTTTCATTTAGTTTAGAAATGAAGGAGATATGTTTGTTTAAATTCCGCAAAGAAAACCAGCCACAGAAGAATCTGCAGAGCTAAAGTTCTGTGAAGAATTGGGCTATCTAAAACTATTATCTTCAAATGAATATTTGAAAACTCGAAATTTGAGTTATAATGGTTACTTGGGTTTTGGTTTCACTAAAAAATATTGACTATTCGATTTATAATGAATTTTAAAGTTAGACTGCTATTGCTGAATTCTGAGGCACTAAGATGCGACCCCCCGCTTTGACAACACATCTGACCAAGTTAGAATATTCAAAACCTCATGATATTTTCAATTTAGATATTATAGATATGGATGAGATTGTGTATCAAATTTCAGGTCTGTTGGATGTTGTTTGCCTATGTTTACAACCTCTCAGATATGGACCATCTGCTGCAGAAATTGGATTTCAACAGCCCTGCCTTGTTTTTTAAAATACAAAAGAAATAGTTAAAACAACGAAATAGGTATAAAATTTGGTATGGATACTCCTTGAAAGGTCTATTTTCATATCCCGCAAGTTTTGGAATTTATTGATACAGGCTTATGAAGTTATATCCATTTTACCAGGCCTAGCTCAGAATTGGCAGCTCAAAGGACTCAGGAGATGATGGTGTTAAAGTCCTATAAGCTATTAGAGTTTGGAAAAACTGTTTTAGGAGTTTATTCCCAATATAATAAACTTTCCTTTTGGAGAGTTTCATAAATGTTAGACATGGTTAGCATTGTCGAATTTATTTTCAAAACCAAACTCAAGCCATACTAGGAAGCCTTTTCGAAAATGGCTAATTTTTATTAATTCTTAAGTTATGGACTTAATAGTGTTAATTGCAATACTTCGGAGATCTTACTGAGAAAGTGGAACGCATTTGAGATTAGGCACAAAAATCGAGAATGCCATCGAGCTAGCCAAATAGTTTTCAAGTAAGAAATTACATCTTCGTTAGAACACATGTCCATCAACGACCCGTATTTTGTAAATATCTGCTCGAATAGTCAAGCTCTAAATATCCCACTTAGTTCCACATAAGACTTAAATACCTACGCTCTGATATCACTCTGTAACGACCCAAATTTTCAAACCGTAAAAACTATTTGGCTAGTTCAGTGGCATTCTTGATTTTCGTGCCCAATCTCAAATGTGTTCCACTTTCTCAATAAGATCTCCAAAGTATCGCCATTAACTTTGTTAAGTCCATAACTTAAGAATTAATAAAAAATTTAGCCATTTTCAAGAAGACTTCCTAGTGTGGCTTGAGTTTGGTTTTGAAAATAAATTCGACAATGCTAAGCATATCTAACATTTATGAAACTCTCCAAAAGGAAAGTTTATTATGTTGGGAATAAAGTCCTAAAACAGTTTTTCCAAACTCTAATAGCTTATAAAAATTTAACACAAATATCTCCTAAGTCCTCTGAGCTGCCAATTCTGAGCTAGGCCTGGTAAAATGGACATAATTTCATAAGCATGTGTCAATATATTTCAAAACTTGTGGGATATGAAAATAGATCTTTTAGGGAGTATCCATACCAAATTTCATATCTATTTCATTGGTTTAATTATTTCTTTTGTATTTTACAAAGCAAGGCAGTGCTACTGAAATTTAGTTTCTGTAGCAGATAGTCTATCTTTGAGAAATTGCAAACATAGGCAAACAATATCAAACTGACCTAAAATTTGGTACACACTCTTAACCACATCTCTAATAGCTACAGTAAACATTTCTTGAGGTTTTGAATATTCTAACGTTGTCAAATGTGTTGTCAAAGCAGGGGTCGCAGCTCAAGGCCTCAGAATTCAGCAATAATAGTCTAACTTTGAAAATTCGTTATAATTAGAATATTCAATATTTTTTAGTAAACCCAAAACCCAAATAGCCATTATAACTCAAATTTCAAGTGTTAAAATATTCATCTGAAGATAAAATTTTTAGATAGCCCAATTCTTCACAAAACTTCAGCTCTGCAGATTCTTCTGTGGCAAGTTTTCTTTGCGGACTTTAAACAAACATATCTCCATCATTTCTACACCAAATGAATTTTATTACGAACCCAATCTAGCCATGTGCTTAGAACAATTTTTCATTAAGGTTTAATACTCCAAACAACTACTGAAAGTCGCTGCTCCTGCCCAGATTCTGGGTGGTAGTTATAGCTGATGCTCAACTTCTCTAGAAAATTCTGATTTCGTTGTAGCCCAAGAAGATGAATACTAACCCACTAAACTCTTTCATTTCCTATCTCAATTATACATGCATGTATGATTCAGGGGCTTAAGATCCTAAGAAAGCAATTTTACCTCAAGAGAAGAAGTCTCGAAACTACTGCCTTCAAGCTATTGATGTAGTATCTCCTTGCTCTCTCTCTTCCCCTTTCTCTCTTCTCTCCTATATCTTTCTTATCTTTAGTTTGCAGCAGAGGTTCCTCCTTTTTTCTTTCTCTCCCTCTGGGCTCTCTCTCTGTTCTCTCTCTCTCTTCTTTTGCTCTTTCTTAACTTAGAGCAATTGTGAGATGGTCTTGGCCGAATGACCTCCTAGGTGCTAGAATTGCCTTAGGCTTTGCCACCTTATCCCAATACTTGCTGGTTTGCATAGGAAGGAGTATGATAATTTGACACCTCATGGGACACATGCTAGCCTCACATGAGGAGGCCTTCTAACTCGCTACTTATTTCATGTAATGCTAGAGTTTGACCATTCAACCCTATAATGCTCTCTAGCCGACACTACTCAATCCCTTTATATCCCATTTGAAGACCCACTCACTCCTTGTCTAGCATACTAATAATTTAACAACTAATCCTTTTATTTTTGAAGACCATTGTCTAGTATGCACTAAATATTTGACAACTCAATCCTTTTATATCTCATTTGAAGACCCACTCACCTAATATTCCATTGTCTAGCATGCACTAATAATTTAACAACTCAATCCTTTTATATCCCATTTGAAGACCCACTCACCTAATATTACATTGTCTAGCAAGCACTAATAATTTAACAACTCAATCCTTTTATATCTCATTTGAAGACCCACTTACCTAATATTCCATTGTCTAGCATGCACTAATAATTTAACAACTCAATCCTTTTATATCCCATTTGAAGACCCACTCACCTAATATTCCATTGTCTAGCATGCACTAATAATTTAACAACTCAATCCTTTTATATCCCATTTGAAGACCCACTCACCTAATATTCCATTGTCTAGCATGCACTAATAATTTAACAACTCAATCCTTTTATATCTCATTTGAAGACCCACTCACCTAATATTCCATTGGCTAGCATGCACTAATAATTTAACAACTCAATCCTTTTATATCCCATTTGAAGACCCACTTACCTAATATTCCATTGTCTAGCATGCACTAATAATTTAATAACTCAATCCTTTTATATCCCATTTGAAGACCCACGTGAAGCACTCTCACCAAAATGTGCACTCACTTCACTATTGCATGGCATAGTCGTAAGTCCCAATTTTTTTAACCCACTTGTTTGATTACATGTGAATGAATTGCCATCCAAAGACACCTCAATAGGCACTTGAATTACCTTGACCTTGACACGTTATCCACCACCTATTAGTGTTATATGTGTTGAAACTTAATACCTTGACACACAATTTTACACTTGTTAGCTTCACATGGTGAGAGACTTAAAAAGTTGACACATCATGTTACACTCATTGGTTCCACGGTGAATCCATGAAGATGAAGTGTACCTAATAAAACCACAAACTTTACTATCCCGCTTGAGTCCCACTCATGGAAGAAGTATATGCACGGGAGACTTATGCTTTGACACCTCATCTCACCAATTAATCACTTTAATTATTTGCAAATCATAGTCCTAAAAATACCATATAATCCTAATTTCATCACACATTAGACCTACTTTATACTCTAATTTAATTTCCACCATAATTCACACGAATGACAAAAAATATAATATACATCGCTTAATGCCCTTACACGGTATTTCTATATTTACTACACCTAAAACCTACTATGGGTCTAGTGATAAATAATTTTAAAATCATCACAAAATTTTGGGTTATTACAGTTTTGAGACTTTTGGACGCTAGCGAGGACCTGCCAGAACTTGAGCACGCACCCCTGGCTCCTCCACCCGTTGTTTCACACTCCTCTAGGTATTCTTGTGAAATTTCCTCATAGTTAGTTATTGTTTACCTTGAGTTTATTTACTTAGGTTTCTATCAAGTAGAGTATGGTAGGCAGAGGGGCCCCAATTGCGCCTCCGGCTAACCCAACGGGTGCCCAGCCACCCCCAACCTATGACCCACACCGCTTTGTAATGAAGGACTCTTTCGAGTCATTCTCCCAGACTTGGATTAGGCGAGGTCTTATATTAGAGCGTAGGATGGACCTAGCCAAATTTAGGGACCCAGGGTTTTTATGGGCCGATATTTTTGAGGGTCGGGGTTAGGTTCCTCTCTCTACCTTTACAGGGGAGGTCATTTTTACTTTACTCGCCGAGTTTATAGCGAATGTATCCATTTGCTGCGTCACTTCAGGGCATGAGTGGATCATATCCTGGGTAAGGCGACACGACATTGAGGTCACCCTTAGTACTTTTGTAGAGGTAGTAGTATTGCCTAGAGTGGCAGATCCTCAGTTTAGTTTCCCGTCTGGGGGAGCCTCTAAGGACTTCGAGATTGTGTACGCTGAGGTCTGTTTCTCAGACGCTCAGTGGATTGGTTGTCGACAACTGCCGACTAAAGTGTTACTCCTAGTATACTTTGCCCTTTTCATTTTTTGTTATCATTCCATATTCCCCACAGCTAGACATACTGACATAAAAAGGATAGGGCGAGTTTGTTATGGGCCATAGGGATGGGGCAGACTATAGATCTCTCGCTATTTATGTTTAGAATGCTCGCAGAGGAGTGTTTGCACCCGCATGCTTAGGGTTCTATCCCATTTGGAATTATCCTGACCAAGGTGATCGAGACCGCACTTAGGGGCCCAGTTCTAGGTTTGCCTCGACACTAGCCGATGAGGGAGCAGGTTGATAGGTCCACCATTCAGCGAGGACTTAGGTAATGTAGACCGCTTTAGCAGCAGTGGCAGCAACTGCCACAGATGCCTACTCAGCAACAGCAACTGCCACCGATGCTTGATCAAGACCAGCCAGACCTTGCAGATCCAGCCTAGTACGATTCGCAAATTCATTTTGAGCAGCCATAGGACCAGCTGGGGTAGCAGCCCTTCCAGCCATTACAGATGCCAGGCCAGTCATTGTAGATGCTTGTGCGGATGCAGTATACATTAGATGATTTAGCTGCAGCATCAGCACAACAGTTGTTAGCACCCCATTTTGGTCACTTAGCAATCTTTCGTCTGACCAGGAGCACATACAAACCAACAAAAGCATACTTAAGCCCAAATCGGGTTTTCAAATCCAATCCGATCTGTTAACCGCTTTGCCGGCCCATTTGGCCCAATAGAGGCAAATGACCAAAATGCCCCTCGTGCATTAGTTAATCCAATCCAGCCCGGCATGTCTTTCATAAGACGTTAAGTCCATTCAAATTCAAAGTTAAATCCAATTGTCCCGTCATTCGAGAAAGTTGATCCCTCATTGACAGTCAGACCATTCAACCCAGTACGGCACAATCACCGAGAAAGTTTATTTCTGGGATTGGTAAAGCCCCTGTCACACTTATCTCCAAAAAGTACCAAAGTCCCTGAGATGAAAGAGCGGTTTACTTTTGGCGCCTGCTAGCCCGCCAATGTAGGATATCCATTACTTTTGGCGCTTGCTAACACGTTCTTTGAGAAAGCACAAACCCCTCAAGAACGGAAGACTGTCCAAGTCTAGTATGTTCTTTGAGAAAGCACAAACCTACCAAGAACAGAAGATCGTCCAAGTTCGGCACAACCTTCGAGAAAATTTATTCCTTAAGACAGGAAGGCCCTTTGTAACCTATCCACCAAGAAAGTACTAATTCCTCAGATAGAAGTCCAAACCAGATCCAGACCGGTTAACACCAACGCTTGGTAGCTCGTCCTAGTAAAAAATGACCATTTTGCCCCCAATAGTCTGGCACGTTCTTCAAGAAAGTACCTAATCCTCAGAACAGTAAGACCACCTTCCAAGGCCGTCCCTAGACTGTCTGGCATATCCAGTGCCATTCAGTCAACTCCGGTCCTTTCCCAAAGGTTCCCCAATCAAAATGATCATTTTGCCCATTGGCATCCCAACGCCCTAGGAAACCACACCAGTTCTAAGTATCAAACCGGCAACAACCTAGTCAACTCTGGTTAACCCCAATTAACCTTAGTTAACCCCTAGTCAACTCTGGTCAACCCAGTCAACCCCAGTCAATCTAGGTCAACCCTGAAACTCCTAGGATGAGGTGACCGTAATCCGGTCACTCTCTTCAACCATACCAGCTTTGGGAATCAAACCGGCAACCTCCGGGACACTGTCCAAAATATCCCCTTCCATTTTTGGCTGGGTTCTATCGTTCGGCACTTTCTTTTTCAAACCAAAACCTCCCTGCTCCACTCCGAGTGAGGCATGACCAATTTTCAGCCTAAAGCCACTTCTAAAGGTGCACACCAGCTGTTAAAGGCGGTTACAAATTAACCAACCTTTTAATCAGCCCCCTTTTTTAGCCCCCATTAATGAACCTGCGCCACTATTAGTGGCGTACGGTTTGGCTTTGGTTATGTGCCACTAATAGTGGCACATAACCCCCCAGAATCGGTTACAAATCAATCAACCCCGTATCTAGCTTTTTTTAAGTCCTCATTAAGTCCCCTTACGCCACTCTTAGTGGCGCACGGCCAAGCTCAAGGCATGCGCCACTAAGAGTGGCGCACCAATCCCCTTCTTTTGCACTATAAATACATGCCACCCCCTCACTATTTTGGGTCAAAAAAATTACCCAAAAATTTTCCCGCTCTCTTCAAACAACTCCCGAAGCCCTCTCTCTCTCTCTTGAAGTCTTGCCGATCGAGCCCCAGCTCGAAGCTCTAAAGCTCTAGCCTCCAAGCTCCACCAAAGGTCCGCCCCACTGCCCAGAAGCTCTCAAAGTCTTCCCAAGTCTAAGGCCTTAGCCTCCATCAAAGAAAGAAGAAACTAGATGAGGTAATCTCTAGTTTACCTTTCTACACTCCCCCACTTTCTCTTCTCACTCCAAACCCACTTGAGTTCTTCTCTTTTTTAAATGCCTATCTCTAAACCCCCTTTTCTTGCATGCTTAGAATAAGAGGATGTTAAGTCCATGTTGAGAGTTAACAGGAGGAGATTACCGATCTTGACTCTCTTATTGGCCTTCACTTGTTTCACGGCATGGCCTTAGGGCCCTCTTACAATGTGGTGATACCTAGCCTTGTATATTTCATGCCGTCATTATCGTTGTCATGCATTTGCATTCTTGCTATCTATTTATCCCTTAAAATCATTTTCAAAGTTGTTTTTCTCAAAACCACCATTCTAGGTTGATCCTAACCCTATCATGGTTAGGGTTTTCTAGAAAAGTGTAATATTTTAAATGGTTCATGCTAGCCTACATTTGTATCTTTTAAAAAAGATGGTCTCGGAATGATCCTAGTCTTTTCATGATTAGGGTTGTTTCGAGAAAAGTGTGACATTCAAAATCACCCGAAAAGGTCTACATTTTTGGCCTCATGCCTTTGTTATTTTTTCGAGTCACGAGCCTAAAGTGATTTTTGCCTTCTAATAGCTAGAATGGCTTTAGGCAAAGTGTGATATTCATTTGGATGTCTAAAATTCAAGTTAGAGTTTAGAGCCCTAAAACATCTTTTCAAAAGACTCAATTTTCAAACCATTTATGAAACTCTCATTTGTCAAACCCTAAAAGTCCAACCTTAGGAAAATCTTGTTTTTGGCCAACTCAAAAACTTTCCTTTTTAAAGCCAAAATCATACCTTTTTCCAACCCTCAAAATTCTTAATTTCCAAATCAATCAAAACTTCTTTTTTCCAAACTTTCCTTTTTAAAATCAAAACCTTTTATTTCAAATCCCTCAAATCACTTCTTTTTCAAACCTTCCAAATTTAAAACCTAAACCAACTCCTTCCATTTTGGAAATAATCCAAAATTGCCTTTTTCAAAATCAAATCAAATATTTTCAAATCAAGTCAATATTTTCAAATCAAATCCAATCTTCTTGAAAAGGAAATATTTCCAAATCCAATATTTCTAAAAAGGAAACATTTCCAAATCCAATCTTTTCTGAAAAGGAAACATTTTCCAAACCCATTCTTTTCAAATCAAATCAAATCTTTTCACATCAAGTCAATATTTTCAAATCAAATCCAATCTTCCTAAAAATGAAACATTTCTAAATCTAATCTTCCTTAAAAAGAAATATTTCAAAATCAAGTCAAATCTTTCTAAAAAGGAAACATTTTCAAAGTCCACCCTTCCTGAAAAGGAAACATTTTTCAAACTCAAACTTTCCTGAATAGGAAACTTTTTAAAAATGAAAACTTTCTCGAAATAGAAACCCATTTCAAATTTTCAACTCTTTTGGACTCTTGTCCGATTTACGGCTAACATGATTCTCTTTAGGGAGGTACGTAGGCAACCCTTCATGGGGTGCGGTTACAACCCTTTTCAAATTTCTAATTTCACAACCCTTTTTCAAACTCAATCGCATCTTTCAAACTCTTTTTCAAAACTTGTTTTCAAGTGTTTTCTAAGTGGATAGCATTAAACATAGGTAACCGGTGAGTCATGATTAGGTGAGTAAAAGGTGAATGAACATATAGGTACCACAAGGGCGGGGTAGGGTGATAGTTTTAGGATATCTTCTCGACATGTAACTAACTCTCGGACTCAAGAATTTCTATTTCAATGACTAAAATTGGAGTCGATTTTCAAAAGGGCTTTCCAACATTTTTAAGGTTGTCAAATAACCCTACCTTATAAAACTCTCTGATGAGAATATCTTTCAAAAATGCTTTGCAAAACCTAAGTTTAACCGTTGGGTTTTTACTTGGTGTAGATGACCTAACACATCTTTAAATATGTTAGGTGGCAATTCTAAAAACCTTTTCAAAAAACCCTAAATCAATTCCATTTCAAAAATTCAAACCCCGTCGCATTCGTCTTTCTAAGAGGATGAGTTCTAATGAGAGAGCACTGTGCTTGTTCCAAAATGGGGTGCGACAGTAGTCTGCTGATATTTTGAGGCTGGAGTGTTCCATAGCTGTGGGAGTGGCCCATCATCGAGACTTTGCCGCTGCTCAGGCCTTACAAGTTGTTCATATTGTTACACTCAAGGACCAGATCTAAGTCCAAACTGAGCATATCACTACACTTGAAGGTCAAGACCCAAGGCCAGTCTAGGATCATTAAGGAGTTGTTTGTTGAGGTCCAGGCTCTAAGAACAGCTACAGCACCCCCTCCTAATGATGATGGAGATGATATACAGTAGTCTAGGGTTTAGATGCATCATGTACACACTTAGCATATTATTACAACATGTTTTATATCTAAAACCCTATTTTGATATAGTGATTACATTTTGAGCTTTCTTTATTGTACATCCTTTTTTGTATAACCTTTTTTTCTATCCTATATCTCTAGATTGTTTAGCTACAGGTGTGCTCAGACATTGGTATATATTATTCACTTGTACCATTCTGATAGAGATTCTGGTATCGTATGGTATTGATATCAGTTTTCATTATGTCTATATATTTATTTCTATTTTTCCTTATATAGGCTTTTTCAGTTTATCGTGATGGATGTGTTGACCCTTCATTTCCGATGCTCCATACAACTACTTGTGACAGTATAGCCTAACTTAAGTTGAGATGGACTCATTTTCTTACTTCTAACTTAACGAGGAGTGCTTAATTCATGTATTGGTAAAAAGTTATACACTTTGAGCACAAGTTATGCTGTGTGACATCATTTGTTACTTGACTCGCCTCCGTAATGCGGTATTCCTACAAAATGGAGTTAGCACCCCGCAAGAGTACGGGGGTCGCGATGAAGTATAAACCGGTAATCCAGTATCGTTCTCTCCCAAGGGACCTAGCCAAATATAGGCTCTAGCACTCAACTCACACTAACCTAACCTAGGATTGGATTGCAATTATGTGGGGAATTAGATCTAAAATAAAAAGGAAAATAAGAAGACCGAAAATCTTTTGGGTTTTGATGGTTGTTTTGAATTCCTAAACTATTGCAATAAAAATAAAGAGAATTAATACTAGACAAATAAATTAAAGCAAAGTGAAAATAGAATTAAAGCAATTAAAAAGGGGAATTGGGCTCAAATGATCCAACAACTCAATTTCATCCAAGGTTTCCAATGGGGTTTATAACTCAAATCAAACACAACATTTAAGTGTGTTTGATTCGGAGGATTTAGCTTTGAAAACCAATTATTCTCAAGCAATTGAAATTAGATACATGTTCAATGGGGAATCAAAGGTTAATACCGTCGATCCAACTTAGTCAATACCAAATTTGTGGTTTGTGCATTGATTAGCCAAACATAGTCAATAACCTAGGTTTTCTAAGGCATCTTCAATCAATTGTTGGGAATGAATTTCTAGCAATTGTAGAGTATTTTTCTAGTCAAGAGTCCTAAATTAATACCATTGATTTGGGTGATGAAAATCCCCAAATTTAGTCAATAATCTAAGTTTTCTAAAATTCCACACCTAATTACTAGAAATTTGAATTCTAAGAAAATATGACAATTAATCCATGAGATACCTCCAAATGAATTTTTTGGATTATTTGGGTGATTTTCACATGTAAACCCAATGTAAAAACTACCTAATTAAACTCATAATAAAAGCATGGAAAATGGAAACAAAGCATGTAGAGATTCAAACTAAAATTTACTTGAAGATTAAGAGTGTTTGGATACAAGGAAAATATAAGAAAGTGCAAGTAGAAAGTGAAAGAAAATACAATACAATGAAGAAAATTACAAGTTTCTACATTATACTATAATTACAAAGCTAAATCTAAGTTAAAAATGAAGAAAAATAGAAAAATCTAACCTTGAAGAGGCTCTCCCGCCGCCTCTTTGCTCCCAAAAACCCTAACTATCCAAAAACTATACAAAAAAACCCTAAAAAACGCAGCTTCGGACGCAAAAAACACAATCTGGATGAACAGTAACCGTCCGAATACCGTCCGGAACAGTAACCGTCCGGACGGTACTGTTCACCGTTCGGACGGTTACTGTTCATGAACAGTACCCGTCCGAACGGTGAACAGTACCCGTTCGGACGGGTACTATTCACACTGTTCAGTCGCAGAAACTTCGAAACTTGATTTGGCCACACTAGAGTTCGATTCAGCTGATGTTCATTAGACACAAAGTTGTAGAGCTTGAAGTCTTCTTTCCAATGACACAAAAATCAGCTCAATCGGATGTCCGAGTGAAAAGTTATAGCTAAAATACCGAAACAGGTCTGAATTTTCATGAACAAAATATTCGCCTTGACCTCGCTTTGATTATTCTTGATTTCTTTTCACCTTTATTAGCTTATATAACCTAAAAAACACATACAAAACATACTCAAATAAATATCTAACTAAAATAAGGAAATTAACAATAATTTAACTCTAACAAAGTGCGAATTAGAGGCCAATAATTACACTTTTACCGTGTAATCACACCCCCCAACTTACATTTTGCTAGTCCCTAGCAAAAACTATTAAAGACATAAAGCATAATCTCCACTTTCGTAGGAGTCACGGATGCATTTAGCTTATGCATCAAGCCTTTAAACTCCTAGGTTACCCCTAGTGGACGAGTGGTGTCTCGTGAGGGTTTTCAGTGATGATACCCACAAACATCCTTTTATGAATTGTAAATCAAGATAAAAATAAGGAATAAATGCATAATCATACTCAAGTTAACATTAATGCCACTCCAAACTCCACACTTGCATTAATATGCAACAAGTCATACAAAAGAGAGGTTCATGTGTGTGGGTGATGAATCATGTTAAACAACACAAATGAACTCACTTAAGCAAATCCACCCATTTTAAAGCTTTGATCCAATCCTCACCGGACATACACTCGCAATTAAAGACCCACATGGTTTTCACAATGGTATGCTCAACAATGGAGTAAATGTAAAAAGACAATTCAAGTGAGCATATCAACTACAAAAACCGAAAATAATAGAAGTGTATCAACTTTAGCATAGCTCCATGAAAGAATGTTCAAAGTTAAGCATTGATTCAAAGAAATTGACAAGAAATAGGTTATACTCTATTGAAAACTTCAATCAAGCACAACTTGGATCAACTATGCCATATAGAGGTGAAGAGGATAATATAGAAGATGTGAAAGGTAAAGGTAAGGAGAGGGAGCAAAATGTCATATCATGTGTGATCAAGGCATGACATGATGAATGCAAAACAACTACAACTCTCCCTTTTCAACTTTTAATATACAAAATCCACTTCTCACTCTTCTCTTAAGATATTTTCAACTTTTGAACTCCTCTTTCACTCTTTTCTTCCTCTTATTCTCTCTCTCTTTTTTTTTTTTTTTTTTTTTTTTTTTTTTTTTCTTCTTCTTTCTTTTTTTTTTTTTTTTTTTCTTTTCTCCCCCCCCCCTTTTTTTTTTTTTTTTTTTTTACTTCTCCTTTTGTTTCCATCCTTTCATCATCCCTTTTAAGATTCAACAACTCATTTTCATATTATAACATGCTTGTTTGCATTGAACTCCCCAAATCAATCTCTTTTCTATTTTTTTTTTTCTTTAGCAATGCAAAAACACTTTTTTCTCACTTAGGCGTCCCTTTGCAATACAAGAGATGAAATCACTTTGCACTTTCTAATAATAGTAGAAGATCAACAAGGGTTAAGGAAAATGCACGGTTCGGTACGGGAAACTTATGGCTATGGAGAAGAAAATGGCATAGAATCATATCCAAAGTTATACAACCGAAGCATTTCATAGAGTACAAGTGTCAATAACAAGATCAAAACTCAACTCATGAACCAAAAACAAGCATAATGAAGCTATTGAATGAAGTGAGGGTGAAGAAACTATGCTTGAATAAATGTAAACGCTTCAAAAGGCGATTAATGCTCTAAAGCTCACAAGGTAATAATCTCCACTAATGTAAGGGTGAAAGTGCCAAGACTAGTAACAAATTGTGTTAAAAAGCATGATTGTGTACAATGATGTAATTCCTTCTACAAATGCATGAATTAAGCAATCTCCACAACATATTGGGTATGAGGAGTGATTCAACATCATCTTGAGTAAAGATGCATGCAAAAATTCCTATCTTCTAATCTCAAAAGGCACTTTCACAAGTAAAAAGATTTTTTTTTTATTTTTTTATATATAGGTTGCAAAACAAAGAAACAAAAACACAACAATAGAGAGAAAGCTTTTTTTTTTTTTTTTTTTAAGGTGCAAAATAAATAAACAAAAAAACAAAACAATAGAGGCAAAGCCTCTACCCCACCCCCAACTTAAAGTGATGCATTGTCCTCAATGCATGAGAACAAAGTATTAAATGCAATTATATGGTGGGAGAAGAGAAAATAGGGTGCCTAATGCACCCCAAGAACAAAGAGAAATCAAAGGAGGAATGTTGCAGAAAATCAAGGGGATTGCTGAATTTTCCAGTGTGTGCAGACAGCTTTGACACTCTTCACTAAAACAGTCATATCTCTCTCTACAGGAAAGCAAATCATGCACTGTTTTTTTTGTTGGAAAGTAGATTCATAGACCTTTCCATCCATGTAAGATTTGCATGCTAATTCACTTCTAGTAAATACAGATTTCACTGTAAAGTCGGCTTAAAAAATAGGGTATGCACTTTATTTTTAGAAACTGGACAACTCTTTTGTTTTGCCTAAAGCACCCCAACTTAGAATGAGAAAATAAAATAAGAAAACAAAGAAAAAGACTACTCCTATTCCTAAACAAATGAGAGAAATAATAATAATAATAATAATAATAAATAAACTAAGAAAACAAAGAAACAAAACAACTACTTCTATTCCTACCCAATTTTGAGAGAGAATGGATCACCCAATGCCACAAAGTGGGAATTTGCCATCATCCCACACCCCCAACTTAGAGATTTTCAATGAGTTCAAACAAAAATAAAAATAGACAATGGTCACTTGTTTGATGAACTCTATAATATAACCTTGAAGCACATAAGGGAAATAAGGGTCATGATATGTAGAAAATAAAGAATGATCATGCACAAATGTGCCAATGATGCTCATGTCATGAAGTGCTTGACCCTCCCCCTCTTTTAAATGGTCGGCCATGGGCATGATGTTTGATTCAAGTGTTGGGACATGGAGTTCCAAAGACTCCGGTAAAATAGGATTAGGTACTAGAGGCGTACAAATAGGGATCACATGATCCCTAGACATGGTAAGAATGTCCTCTAAACCGTTAACATCCACATTGATTTGCACATTCCCAACATCAAATAAACCAAAATCATCATTAAGGGTAGTCTCATCACTACCCTTCTTTTCTTGTTCGGACTCCACAATTTTCGACTCCACTCTCTCAAATTTTTCATCCCAAAATTCATTTTCAATTATTTTCTCACTTTCCTTAGGAATGTCTTCCTTAGACTTAAAGTCTTGGGGAAGGGTGTTTTGATCAATGATTTCCTCATTCCTATGGTCAATGATGGGATGAGCGGGTGTACTTGGACACCCTTGGTTAGGAGGAATGATTGGAGATGACACAAGAGACTTGTCCTCCGCTCGGACAACCAAGGTTTGCATTAAAAGAGCCAATTGACTCTTTATCTCATTAAGGCCATCATCAATTCTAGAGTTCACTTCTCCTTGAAATTTTATGGCTTGTTGAAGTGTGTCCTCTACAGTATCCTCTATGGTGTCCTCTTGTGTGCCAATGTGAGGAGTGTGATATTTCTCATAGGGTAAAAATTGGACATAGGGGTATTCACATGGTGGAGTTTGGTAAGGTGGAGGTGGTGCATGGTAATAGTCAAAGGGCTCTTGGTAAGGGGGAGACTCAAAATAATGATGTGAAAATGTGCTCTCATATCCCTTACCAAGGTCAAATTGGTCACACCCCCCAAGAGTGGGAGGTGGTCGTGGAGGCTCCCTTTGGCCATTAGCTTTTAGGTGTTCCCTAATGGACATATTAGATGATGGAAGGTGTGAAAATCTACCACCAAACCTAATGAAATGCACAATGGAATATGGATGCAATGCACAAACAAAAGTAGCGCACCGCGCCTCAACACATCATACACAACAATGCTCAATAGTTTTCCATCCAAACCTCCAATCTCCACAAAATAATTCCACCAATTCAATCAAGTTCAATCCAACCGAACCTCCAATCTCCACAAGTTATATACCACCAATTTGCAATAAAAATAATCCCTAGTTCTCCTTTAACAATCCTCCAATCAAATTATTAAAATAAACAAAACAAGCCTAAAATAAAGAGAAAAAGAAAGAATGAAAATCTAATATGGTATTTACACAAAAAATGAAACGAAGTTACCGATGGCCTAAGCCGAAGATTCCTCCGTCGTGGTAGATGGATGGAGATCCAATCCACTAATTGCTCTTCAACCCCAAGCTAGTAGTGTTTGCCTCGTGCCTTTGGTCCCCGGCAACGGCGCCAAAACTTGGTTCGCCTCCGTAATGCGGTATTCCTACAAAATGGAGTTAGCACCCCGCAAGAGTACGGGGGTCGCGATGAAGTATAAACCGGTAATCCAGTATCGTTCTCTCCCAAGGGACCTAGCCAAATATAGGCTCTAGCACTCAACTCACACTAACCTAACCTAGGATTGGATTGCAATTATGTGGGGAATTAGATCTAAAATAAAAAGGAAAATAAGAAGACCGAAAATCTTTTGGGTTTTGATGGTTGTTTTGAATTCCTAAACTATTGCAATAAAAATAAAGAGAATTAATACTAGACAAATAAATTAAAGCAAAGTGAAAATAGAATTAAAGCAATTAAAAAGGGGAATTGGGCTCAAATGATCCAACAACTCAATTTCATCCAAGGTTTCCAATGGGGTTTATAACTCAAATCAAACACAACATTTAAGTGTGTTTGATTCGGAGGATTTAGCTTTGAAAACCAATTATTCTCAAGCAATTGAAATTAGATACATGTTCAATGGGGAATCAAAGGTTAATACCGTCGATCCAACTTAGTCAATACCAAATTTGTGGTTTGTGCATTGATTAGCCAAACATAGTCAATAACCTAGGTTTTCTAAGGCATCTTCAATCAATTGTTGGGAATGAATTTCTAGCAATTGTAGAGTATTTTTCTAGTCAAGAGTCCTAAATTAATACCATTGATTTGGGTGATGAAAATCCCCAAATTTAGTCAATAATCTAAGTTTTCTAAAATTCCACACCTAATTACTAGAAATTTGAATTCTAAGAAAATATGACAATTAATCCATGAGATACCTCCAAATGAATTTTTTGGATTATTTGGGTGATTTTCACATGTAAACCCAATGTAAAAACTACCTAATTAAACTCATAATAAAAGCATGGAAAATGGAAACAAAGCATGTAGAGATTCAAACTAAAATTTACTTGAAGATTAAGAGTGTTTGGATACAAGGAAAATATAAGAAAGTGCAAGAAAGTGAAAGAAAATACAATACAATGAAGAAAATTACAAGTTTCTACATTATACTATAATTACAAAGCTAAATCTAAGTTAAAAATGAAGAAAAATAGAAAAATCTAACCTTGAAGAGGCTCTCCCGCCGCCTCTTTGCTCCCAAAAACCCTAACTATCCAAAAACTATACAAAAAAACCCTAAAAAACGCAGCTTCGGACGCAAAAAACACAATCTGGATGAACAGTAACCGTCCGAATACCGTCCGGAACAGTAACCGTCCGGACGGTACTGTTCACCGTTCGGACGGTTACTGTTCATGAACAGTACCCGTCCGAACGGTGAACAGTACCAGTTCGGACGGGTACTATTCACACTGTTCAGTCGCGGAAACTTCGAAACTTGATTTGGCCACCCTAGAGTTCGATTCAGCTGATGTACATTAGACATAAAGTTGTAGAGCTTGAAGTCTTCTTTCCAATGACACAAAAATCAGCTCAATCGGATATCCGAATGAAAAGTTATGGCTAAAATACCGAAACAGGTCTGAATTTTCATGAACAAAATATTCGCCTTGACCTCGCTTTGATTATTCTTGATTTCTTTTCACCTTTATTAGCTTATATAACCTACAAAACACATACAAAACATACTCAAATAAATATCTAACTAAAATAAGGAAATTAACAATAATTTAACTCTAACAAAGTGCGAATTAGAGGCCAATAATTACACTTTTACCGTGTAATCATTACTTTCTTTTGCATTTTCATCCCTACCTAATAGAGATTATCACCTTATGAGCTTTAGAGTATTTACCACCTTTCTAAACGTTTTACTCAATGATTGATCTTTCACTCTCATTTCTCTTGAATAACTTCATTATGCTTGCATTTGGTTCATAAGATGAGTTTCGATCTTGACATTGACACTATTACTCTATGGAATGTTATGATTTGACACCTTAGACATGATTTTAGGCCTATATTCTTTTTTATAGCCATTAACTCCCTTTTATGTGAACCGTACAACTCCTTTATTACTTCATTTGTCACCAAATTCTTCCTTGATAGATATAATTATGGCAGTGGTACTCCATTTCCCCTATTCTTGCAAAGGTACACTTATGTGAGAACAAGATATGGGTTATCTTTAAAAAAAAAAAAGATGATGAATAATAAAGAAGGAGATTGGTTGAGAAATTCAATAAAAAAGTGGATATGTGGCGAAGTTAAAAATATCAAAGTGAAAAGAGAGTACCATGTGGGTTGGTAACAAAGTAGAGATAGATGAAATTGTGAAAGTTGAAAATGCTTATATATATAAAGACTTGATTCCATAAAAAGGGAGGAGTTTGGACTGATATTCATTCATCATCTCATTCACACATGATTTGACTTTTACTTACTTCTCTTCATCCCTACCTTATACCTCTTCGCCTTTTAAATCACTTAACTAATCCAAGGATGCTTGATTGTAAGTTCCATTAGAGTAAAAACTTTATTTTGTCAATTCTTTGAATCACTACTCATCTATGAATGTCCCTTCATGAAGTTATGCCAAGGTCGATACACTTACATCTTTGTCCGTTCTTGTATTAGATATGTTCATTTATATTGACTAGTATACTTACTCCATTGTTGAACATATCATTTTGAGAACCATATGAAATTTTCATTTCAAATGTATGCCTGGAGAGGATTGGATCAAAACTTTAAGGTTTGGATTTGCATAATTGAGTTTCATATACATTGCTTAGCATTAACTTATTCCACATACACACATGAACTTCTTTAGTGGATGAATTTTTGCATACTCGTACATTTGTTTGAGGTTTCGAGTGTGTCCATCGATTTCTTGAGTGGGTAGGGCATATTTTCCTTAATCTTATCTGGAATTACACTTCACAAAGAGATGTTTGTGGGTATCATCACAAAAAACCCTCACAAGACACCACTCGTTCACTAAGGGTAACTTAGAGGTTTAAAGGCTTGGTGCATATGCTCAATGCACCCGGGATTCCTCTAAAAGAGGACTTTAGTTTTTGTACATATCTCTTCTTTTATGTGTTTTTGCTAGTGTAAGCACCCCATTTTTACCCGCCCAGCAGTCTTCGGCCCGACCGGACTCACATTCAAACCGACACAAACATATTTAAGTCCAAACCAGTTTTTCAGACTCAATCTAGTCAATCAATCGCTTTGCGAGCCTATAGGCCCCAATAAAGGCAAAATGGCCAAAATACCCTTTACGGCATTACTCGGTCCAATTCTAGTTGGGACATCTTCCTAAAGACGATAAGTCCCTATTTTAACCTAGATTCCACTTTCAATTCCAATCCAAACCAATCAAACTCAAACTGGCACGTCTTTTGAAAAATTTAGTTCCTCAGACGGTAAGTTCATCCAGTCTGGCATGTTTATTGAAAAAACTCCTTAGAACGGTAAGTCCCTTCAAACTCGTCAACCAGGACGTAACCCAAGTCCTTAAAATGGTAGAACGGTTGACTTCTGGTGCCTGCTAATCCATCAATGTAGAATGTCCGTTATCTAGTACGTCTTTAGAGAAAGTTGATCCCTCAGACGATAAGTCTATCTAGTAGCTTCCTGAGATCAAGCAATCTCTGGAATAAATGCACACCGTCAGAGTGACGGCTAACACTCACAAACATTGCAACCGTCATAGTGGCAGAAACACTCGCAAATAGGTCAATATTGGGAATTACCAGCAAAATCCTATGTCACGAGACTAACCTCGCCTCTTAGCCATGACACGTTTACTGAAGGACGGGATACCTTTGGAAACCAACTTGTCACACACTGTCAGAGTGACGAAAAAACCTGGGTCAACACCAGTGCTTCCTAGCCTACTCCGGTGATAAATGACCAAACTCCCCTTAGGCCTTTCCGGTATATTTCTCGAGAAAGTACCTAAGTCCTCAGAGCGGTAAGTCCACCTTTCTAAGATTGTCCCAAAGACAATTCCACATGTTCAAATGTTTTCCAGTCAGTTCTGGATCAATTCTGAGATCATCCGGTCAAAATGACTATTTTGCTCCTAAGTATTCGGTCACTTCTAGAAACGATATTGGCTCTGGGTATCAAACTGGTTACCTCTAGAGGATGCTTATAATAGTATTCTCAACCTTCCAACACCTTTCTGGATCATTCCAAGTCTATTCTGGTAAGACCGGTGTAAAATGACTGTTTTACCCTTGGTGGGTCGGTCACATTTTCCATCCACACCGGCTATGGTTATCAAACCAGAAACCCCTTGGAGCACTCTTACTAGTGTTTCCAACCTTCAAGCCTTCTTATGGGTCACCCCGAGTCCATTCTGGTGTTTTCTCAGTTTAATTAACAGTTTTGCCCCTGGTTGGTCTGTCAACCTTTTCAACTGTTCCGACTTTGCTTCTTAAGTCTATTACCTCTGAGACACTCTTTTAAGGGTTCCCATCCATTCTCAACCAAGTCTGGTTACTCGGAACCTTCCGGATCATTCCTCAACTTTTTAAACTCACTCTTAGTAGAGTTAGGCTAAAAATTACATGATAGTCACTAGAATAGGTGCCTAAATCTTTTGTCTTGCATCCCAAGGGCCAAAGATACGTTTCTTGCTGCCTTAAAACTTTCCTAAGTGGCTGGTGCCACTAGTAGTGCCGCCAAGCCAATAAATGGCCTGGCACCACTCCTAGTGGCGCTAGTGAAATTTTTGCCCAAGCACCACTGCAACAAGTGCCAATGTTGTTTCAATTGCCTATAAATAGAGACCCTCCCCCTGCATAAAAAGGGTCTACAAATTCAATCCAGAAACTCTATCTCACTGAAAACAAAGCTCGAAGTCTCTCCAAACCCTAATTCTCTCAAGCTTCTTCAAGCTTTAGCCTCCATACAGTTAAACCCTAGTCTCTATACACCTTATACACTAAAAGAAAAAACCTCCAAACATCCATTGAAGACTCAAGTGCTGCAACTTCAAGGTTCTCAAAGTTCAAGTCAAGTAAAGCAAACAAAACAATCAAAACAAGAAGAATACGAGGTTGATTTTCTATTTACTTTTATGTAATTCCCCCTCTTTCTTCTCCCTACTAACCCACTTGAGTTTTTCTTTTATTTTAATCCCCATCTTCTACCTCCTCTTCTTACATGCTTGAAATAAGGGACTCCCCGATTCATGCTTAGGAAGGACTATCGAAGGTCACCGTGTTGGGGGCTTTCTTTTAGTTCAACCTTTGATGGTGTAGATTCGGCCTCCTTGATTAAGTGGTGAAGTCTAGCTTTGTATTTTCACGACCCTATTGCATTGTGTATGTCATATTCATACATCCATTCAAAATTACATTCAAAATTATTTTCAAACTTGCATCAAAGTTCTCTTTCAAAACTTGCATTCAAAATCTCTTTTTTTCAAACTTGTTTTTCAAAATCACATTCCTAGGATGATTCTAACCATTCCATGGTTAGAGTTATTTTAGGAAAGTGTTATATTCAATGTGACTATCAAGGTCCAAATCTTTGGTGTAAATCCTAAATTATTTTTATTAAACTCACAATCTTAAGATGATTTTAGTCATTTCATGGCTAGGGTTGTTTTAAGAATGTGTTACATTTAACGTGATCATTATGGTCCATATTTCAAACCCTATTTGTTTTCAAAATCACAACCCTAGAATGGTTCTAATCTTTTCATGGTTCGAATAATTTTAGAAAAGTGAAATATTCAAGAGACTTGCAAAAGTCCATATTCAAACTTCTTTCCAAATAATTTTGCAAATCTACTTCCTAAAAACTCTTGTAAAAAATCTACTTCCTAAAAACTTTTCTCAACGATCTACTTTCCAAAACTCTTTGTCTTGGAGTCCAAGTCAAGCCCTAGAGTCCATGATTAGGAAACCCTAATTCTTTTCATAAAATTAAGATTTCTTATTTTCTACATCAAATCATAGATTTTCAAAATCTCTTTTTATACCACATCATAGATCTCCAAATCCAAGATTTTCAAAACTAAACCTTTCCAATTCCATGCCAAATCCAATCTTCCAATTTAAGAAACTAAATCCAATTCTTCAATTTTGGAAATAAAATCAAATCATCTATTTTTGAAAATAAAATCCAATCTTCAACTTTAGCAAATAGGAATAAAATATTTCTTAATTCAAGTCTTTCATAATTCCAAAACTTTCCTAATCTAAATTTTTAAATCTTTCCTAATTTTAAACTTTTCAACATTTCCTAATTTCAAAACTTTCCAAATCTTAACTTTCTAAATTTCAACTTATCAAATCTTTCCAAATTTCAAATCCTTCCTAAATCTAAGCTTTCAAATCTTTCTTAAATTCAAACTTCCAAATCTTTCCAAAGTTTAAATTTTTCCAAATTTAAAACTTTTCAAATTCAAATCTTTCCAAAATCAATTCTTTCCTAAAATGAAACTTTCTTAATTTGGTACTTTTCTAAAATGGAACTTTCCTATTTTAAAACTTTCCTAATTCAAAGCTTTCCAAAGTCCAATCTTTCTTAAACCCTAACTTTCTAAATTCTTTCAAATCAAATGTTCAAGTCAAATCTTTTCCAACCATTCCAAGTCAAGTGTTTCTAAATCAAATCAAAAGCTTTTCAAATATTTCCTAAATCCAACTTTTCTAATTCGAAACTTTTAAAATCAAACTTTTCAAGTCTAAATCAAATCTTTTCAATTCAATTGCATGTTTCAACCTTAGGTTACCTAAGTCCTAGGATACTTGAATCATAGTCCAACCCTAACCCTAAAGTTTGGAAGCTTCAACTATTTTCAAAGACTTTTCTAAAACTCTTTTCTAATCCAAGATGATTTTCAAACGTCAATCTAAATCAAGATGTTTTCAAAACTCAACTCAATCTTTCCAAATCAAGTCCAAGTTCTCTTTTAAAGTTCAATCTCTTCAAATCAAAATCAATTTCAAAATCCTCAAGTTCAATTTCAAATCAAAGTCAATTCCAAGTTTAATTTTAAATCAAAGTTCAATTTGAAATCTTCTATTCAAAGTTCAAATCAAACCATTTTCAAATCACACATTTTCAAAGATAAACTTTTCAAAAACTTCAAAGTATCTATTTTCAATCAGGCTCTTATCCGAACTATGACTGATCTAATTCCCAACAAAAGGATACGTAGGCAACCCTCATAGGACTCTTGTGTAGTCACAACCTTTTTCAAGTTTCTAATTCCACAATCCTTTTTCAAATTTCCAATTCCATAATCTTTTTCAAGCTTTAAATCCTCTTTTCGAACTTATTTTTAAAATCAAATCTTTTTTCTTACACTTGCATGTCATGCATCATATCAAACTTTTTTCTAAAATTCTTCTAAAAGTGGATATAATTGGACATTGGACAATCAAAAATTCTAATTGAGTCAACCTGGGGTGAATAGACATATAAGTACTGTAAGAGCGGGAAAGGGTGATAGCCTAATGCATCTTCCTTCTACGTAACCAACCTTCAAACCTAGAATTACTGTTTTCAAAGATCAAAATGAGGTTATTTACAAAGAGGGCTTAAATCTTTTCAAAGGTTGCTAAATAACCTATTTTCTTTCAAAACCCTCTCTTAAGGAAATTTTCTTAAAACCTTTTCAAAAATCCTAAATTTAATCTTTGGATTGCACTTAGTTTTAGGAGACCTAACTCACCTTAATCAAGTTAGGTGGTAACTCCAAACTTTTTCCAAAAGCCCTAATTCAAATCAATTTTTAATTCAAACCTAATTACATTTGTCTTTCTAAGGGGATAAGTTCTAACAAGAGAGTACTGTGTTTTTCTCACTTATATTTCTCGAGTGCAAAAATCAAGGTGCGACAGCTAGGGACTAGCAAAAAGCTAAGTTGGGGGCTGTTGATTTCACTCCAAAAGTCTAATCTTAGTCCCCTAATTAGTTGTTTGCTAGCCCTAATATGTTTATTAAAATAGGTTTTTAGCAATAAATTGCTCTAAACTGGTTTTTTCTGTATATTTTAGATTTTTCGGGCTAAAATTGCAAAATAAAGTGTAGGAGGACTGTTTGGACATACCGTCTAAACGATGATTTTACCGTTTAGATGCACTTCAAACCGCACGGGAAATCGTTCAGACGCTGCGTCAGACAGAGGACTTCTAGAGCTAAGTTTTTTCATTTGAAACCATTCCAGAGTCATATTTTTATGTCCGAAGATTGTCTGGTCAGGCTAACTATTTGGACAGTAAAATAACCATTTGAACGGCACTCCTACCGTTCAGACACATCGTCCGAACGCACTTTGGACGGGCACTGGATGTCGTTCAGACGGTTGACGCAATTTCGTCCTAAAATCTAGCAACAGCCAAGGAAGAGGGGATATAGAGTTTTTGGGTAAGGATTGCAGTGGCTGGGAAGGGAAATCTGAGAAGAATGTTGGGCGTTTGGTTATATTTATTTTGGATTTTGTAGTTAGGATTTTGAGAAGAATGTTTGGGATAAAATCTTGTTAGATTTTTGTCTCTTTCCTTGTTATCTTCCTCATCATTTTGTCGTAATTAAACAAGAGTTTTTGTTCAATAAATTCTAGATTTATAGCTTTAGATGGTAGTTGTTCATTTTTGCAAGATTTCTTCTATGGATTTCTCTAGCTAAATCTATTGTTTGGGTGAAAATGTGAAGATCCACCAAAGAAGGCATGAGAAGTGAAAGGGGAGTTTTTAAATCTCATTGAATATCTATATTGTGTTTATTCTCTATTTTTTGAATTGATTGTTATAGAAAACTTAGATCTATAATCATAGTTAAGTAACTTGTGATTTATTTCTAATAATCTCTCAAAGGTGATTAAATATAATTTCAAATTAATTAGAGAATCCTAAATTTTTAAAGCTAAATCTTCCTAATCATAGATCTTTTAGAAGATCCTTGATTTGAGTTAACCCAAACTTCCCCTTCCAAATTTCATGCTAAAATTGATAGGTTGAAGTAATTACACCTAAACCTCTTTTATTCAATTTAAATCCTGACTTATTTTCACTCAAATTTTCATTGGCTTAAAACTAATTTAGTTTTAATTGTTTTTAGTTGTGGTAGAATTCTCAAGTTTATTAAATTGCTTTATTTAGATTTTTAATTGTTCAAATTAGCGTTTTAATTGTCACTTTTAATTAATTGCTTATTTGATAGTAAAAAACAATCCACAACCCCTAAAGATTTTTTTGTTTAATTTTATTGTATTGTAATTTTAATTTGCATAATTCTTAAATTGTGCTTGTTACTATTGTTAGATTGGCACAAATTTCATAGGTGAACACGATAATGGGGATGCCTTCATTTAAACTACAAACGCCTCCGTTGTGTAAGTTGAGGGCAAACTAGTAGTCTTGACATCCATTTGTCAAATCTCATAACCAAGATGTGCAACAATGAAGAACAAGATCCGAATAGACTTAAGCATGGTTGTCGATGAGAAGGTTTCCTCATAATCGATCCCTTCTTTCTGAGTATAACCCTTCACCTCCAGCCTTGCCTTATAAGTCTCAATTCTACTATCTGGACCCCTCTTTAGTTTATAGACTCACTTACAACTAATAAGTTTAATATTGACAAGTGGCTCCACTAGCTCCCAAACCTGATTAAAGTACCTAGACTCCATCTAAGTGTTTATGGCCTTTTGCCAATAGCTCATTTCTACATCATCCATAGCCTCTCTAGAGTTTATGGGATCTTGTTCTTCCGGGATTACCTCGTAAGACTCTCCTAAGAACATAAATTTGTCAGATGCCCTAACTATTCTCCCACTACGTAGAGGTACCGATAAAGTAACGGGTTCTAGAGCCATGGTATCTAGTACTATCTCTGGTATATTAATATTATATGTGGTCAATAAACTGCTGACTAAAGTACTGATAGTCTTACCCATCTCCTCTAGCAATATATGGCTTTGAAGCTTATGATTTGTCATATAATCCTCCTATAAGTAGATGGCATATGTGCTAACAAACACCTTTTGCTCCTGAGGACTATTAAATAAACCACCTTTGGTTCTTTTTGGATACCCCAAAAATAGACAAACTTCTTATCTTACCTCCAATTTAGTGTCATACCCTCTCCTAACATAAGCAGGACAACCCCAAAATGTGATGTATTGGAGGCTGGGCTTGCGCCCACTCCACAACTCTTTGGGTGTCAAGGGAATCGCCTTGGAAGGCGCCAAGTTTAGAAGATATATGATTGTTTCAAGAGCATGTCCCCAAAAGGATATGGGCAATTTAGAATAACTTATCATACCTTATCGTTTTCAAAAGAGTTTGGTTCCTTCTTTTTGGCACACCATTTTGTTCATGTTTACCTGGAGCAGTCAACTAAGAGCCTATCCTTAATTGACGTAAATGATCTTCAAACTCTCCTAAGAGGTACTTGCTAGCTTGATCAGAATAAAGGGCCTTTAGGATTTTATCCGTCTTTTTTTTCGCTTCTACCTGAAACTCTTGAATTTCTCAAAGGTTTCAAACTTGTGGTGTATGAGGTAAACATAGCCAATCCTTGAGTAATCGTCTATGAAAGTAACGAAATACTCATAACCACCTCTTGCGGGGATGTTCATAGGTCTACACACATCAAAATGAACCAACTTTAACACATTTTTGGCTCTATGACCTTTTCCAGGAAAGATCCTTTTGGTCATTTTACCTTCTAAACAAGATTCTCATACTGGTAATGCTTCAAGAACCAATGAACCTAAAGGTCCATCCTTAACCAGTTTTTGGATCCTATTCAAATTAATATGACCCAGTCTAAGATGCCAAAGATATGTAGAGTTAATAGAAGGCTCCTTTCTCTTTAATGATGATGTGTTAGATATCCCTACTATATCAATGTCAAGTAACATGGGTGCCATGGAACCTGTAGTACCGCTAGGAGTTATCTGATATAGATCATCCACTATAATACCAGAACAAATAAACTTGCCATTTTTTTTCTAATGGAAACATTTGAATCGAAATGAGCTAAAAAACCATCTTTGAATAAACATGAAACTGAAATAAGGTTTCGTCTAATATCTGGTTCATAATGACAATGATCCAATATCAAACTTCTACCATTATTGAAAAATAAACTAACTACTCCAACGACCACTGCAGATACCCAATCCTAGGTCCCCAAGTGCAAATTGATCTCACCATCACTAAGTTGCCTAGTTACCTGAAACCCCTGTAAAGAATTGCAAACAAGATTAGTGCCTCCTGAATCTATATACCAGGTATCTGTAGAATTCATCACATAATATGTTTTAGCTACTAGTGATTCGATCATACCTTGCCGCTGCCTAGCAATATAATTTGGGCTAGTAAGTTAGTTTTGCCTTAGAATAATAGAAAAGGGATTGAATGAATTCAACATCTTAAATTAGTACATTCATCCATACATTAACAACTATAACAATGTAGATCTCATGAATGAATTAATGCAATTCTGTGGTACTCTCAAACCACGTAAAAGAAAATGAGATCATCAGTCTCACTAGCTATTCGATGAACTATCTAGTATCTTTCCAGAGGAGCACCCAAGATTGGTGACAAGATACAAATTCACCAACTAGTGTGGATGTTATCTCCATCAACTCCCACAAACCCGGCCTACATTACGGTCCTAAAAGAAGTCTTCTCGAATTGAGAGCCACGCTGTTTATCGTTCTGCAAAGGACAAGCGAGTTGTCGCTCAGGCTATAGTGGAATGTGAAGATCTGAGAGAGAAAACCAAGTAAGGATAGAAAATTCCCCAATAGCAACCCCGTAAAAAGTAGAGATAAGATAGTAGTTGGCAAACCAAAAGGTTAAGATCCCCTGAGAATGGTGGAAATGATCTAGGCATCTTTGCTAAGAGAAAAGCAACAACCAATATTCTTTAGCCTTCCAATCTAAGATACCCTCAGAAGGAGCACCCCAGATTGGTAACAAGGTATACTTGAATCAGTCAAGTGTATAAAATTGTAAAGAGTCAAAGGGCATATGAATAGGGCGCATCTCCATAGGGGAAATATGCTTGCTCACATACACTCTAACTCTCTCACTAAGAAACTCACAACTTGTAATTGGTGAATAATGCACCTTTTTGGAAGAGCACCCAAGATTAGTGATGAGATGCATATTCATCTTACTTGTGAGTCTATAATGGAAAGGCTATGGGATATATAGCACTCCCTACTCCCACTTGATTATTTCATATTGAGAGTGATACTTGCAATTTGACGCGAAATCAAAATCTATGCATGTAATAATGCCAATTATTCCTTATTTCAATCATAGGAGCCCTCTTTGTTTAGAAAAAAAATTAGCAGACCCTAGTAGACCGTAAGCCCTACTAGTTCATTTGGGACTGACCGGTCATCCAATGACCTTAGTCTTACCATGATTAGTCCTTATTTCTTTTTTAGTCTAAAAAAAATGTCCTTTTTCATTTTGGAAACCTTTTTAAATTAGGAAACTTTCCAAATTTGAAACCTTTGTCAAAATCGAAAAATTGGACAATTTTGGAAAATCTTCATTTTTAATAACTTTTGACAAATTTTGAAAAATAGTCATTTTAGGAAACTAACAAATTGGAACGTTTCAAAATAGGAAACCTTTACTAAGTCCATTTTTTTTTTTAAATAGTTCCAAGATCAAATGGAAATATAAGCATTATAGCATGTGATATGCTTTCCATAATGAGATGAATGCTCCACCTAAGTCAAGGTCAAGTTTGACTATTCAAACATATAAGACTAGAAAACTCAATCTCATAAGGGAATCTATATGCACATACAAGAGCAAAATAGGCAACCAAGCAATATAAGAAAGTAAATCATCCAACAACAAATGAAAACCCCATATCTTATAGACTTCTATTTCCTATTCTATTTTGGAAACTATTAAATCTTTCTAATTCTCTCTTGTCTTGATTTGGAATATCTTTGACCACCAAAATAAGAAAGTGGGGCAAAACCCTAGCATCTCTTCCTTCTTGGTGCCGCCACCTTGCCTCCTCCACACCATGGCCGAAATTTGTTGTTTCTGGAATGATTCTGACTCCAAATTTTCTTCTTCTTTTCATAATCACGTTGCTCTCAAAAATTTACATGAAATAAAAAAAAAAAATTGCTTCAAACGGACTCTCGGGCACAAAGTTATGACCATTCAAAGTTTGCAAAAATAAGTTGTCCCCAAACTACGATTTTTGTTCTCTTCTCCATTAAATCAAGAATTGAAGAACAAAAATATAAGAAAAAACATAAGAGTATGGTAACTTTATTGAGATTAAAAGTTCCTAAGTCCTAGCAACGTACACCCAAGATATTAAGGTATTGACCGTACGGAAGTCTCATTCATTGATAAGTCAAAGTGCACATAGCCAAGAACCTTGGTCGTTTAACCTCTCAAGGTTAAGACTCACTTTGCAATTAGTAGAGTTGTAAGAAGTGATACGACCACTGACAGTTATATCAATAAGTACTTACCCTGATCTAGTTCAGTGTACTCTTAGCATACCAACACATTAATCATGAATCCCACTCCAATGGCCAATAAAAACCATCCTATCAATTTAGTGATTACATGTGTTATAGCCAACCAAGTAAGTTGTCTAGACTCACTCTAACTATGAACTCAGTTTGGATATACAAGTAACAAGTAAGATTACATTTCTCTGTATATGAAACTTATCATATATGTGATCCACCTAAAATGTAAATCCAGAACACCATACATCTCATGTATATTTAATAATTGCATAAAATGGTATGAATGAATGTAAATGAGAGCAAATCATATAAACTAATAATAAAATGTCATAACCATGGTCGCTAAGGGCTCATACAAAAACAAAAACCAACAAAGCCATATAAATATACTCCAAAATAATGGACAAATATTTAGTGGTAAGGTAGTACTAATAAGTGTCATTAAGATTCAAACTTTTTAGTGGTATCTATCTAATGCAAGTATTAACTTAAAATAACCCATTGAGTTAGCCTAGTTGGTCAGGGCTATTGGTCTATCTTTTGTACGAATTTTTTAGTCTTGCCCCTCTACCATTAGAGTTCAGCTCTTGCCAAGAATAAGAGTTGGTTGTAAGAGATTTATTTGCATGGCGTGGATAGTTTGCCTTTGACTAGACTGGAGAGAGGATTAGTCGAGGTGTGCATAAGTTAAACCAAACACCTCAAACATTGAACCCAAAAAAAAAATGTATTACCTTAAAACGTAGATGCTACCTAATTGCTAGATCCCCCCCTACTGATTGACCCAGGCTTTATATGCATTCAAACCCTTTTATAATGGGTTGAATATTTCCCAAAAATATAATTTACACCAGCAAATTTTTTGTTCTTTTCTTTTTCAGAGGATTCAAGTGACCACTTATTATTGAGTGGTGTCGCCCCTGGTCATGGGAACATAGATAAAGACTAACAATAATACTGAAGAAAGGTCTGAAGGAAGTGGAGTTGAAGCTAACTTTGAGTAACTAGTGAAAATGGACCATGGAGGTGTTAACCCAAGCTTCCCCTAGCGAATACAGACTCCAGGTTCCTACTACTTAAATCTGGTCGCTTAATCAATCACATTTGTGTGAAACCAAAGCATGTTGACATCATGCCGTATCTTAGAATACGTGGAGTAACTCCTGATAGAGCAGTAAAAGTAAGTCCGATATAGCAGTAAAAGTAAGACATGTAGTGGACCAACTCATCAAGTTTCCATTAAAATAAGATCCATATCAGGAAAAGCACTTGCCATTCGTTGGTTATTAGCGGCATCCCGAAAAGGTCCAAGTCAAAGTATGGCCAACTATAATGAGAATCTAGTTGTGGTTGATGATCCATCTGAAGAACCTTTTTGATGGCTGCCACGCGGGAATTAGTTTTGTAAAAGGTTAATCACCTCCTTTGGACCCTTTCTTTTATTTTGTGTTTGCATTTTCGATTCCGAAAGTACCAAAATAAAAAAAATGTTGTGTACATGCTTATTATTAGTTTGAGAATCATAGTGAGATATTACAAGTGTGTTTAAGCCACCTTGAAAAAAAGAAAAGAAAGAAAAGACTACCCATGTGATCATCCACATTGACAAAGGCAAATTGGTCTTTCAGTTTAGCAAAACAAGCGTGTTGCTGTCAAGAGAAATAGATAGTACAAGTAAGGTGTTTAGAACTCATAGATTAGAGAAAATGTGGGCTGGATCTACTTATTCTAATTGTCAATGTTGCTATTTAGGTCGGGTTTGGGGCTGGCTAACCCACTAGGCCAATAGGCCCCAATTTATTAAGACCTCAAATTATCTAAAACTAGTAACTCTCTATATAGTTTTCACATTTTTTTAATACTAAAAGGTATATGTCCAAATGATAAAAAATTATCTGTTAGAAAAAAGAAGCCTAATTTTTTAAGGCCCAATTTTTTAAAAACCTAGTAAGGCCCAAAATGAGAATGATTTTCTTCGGAAGGAGGGACAGATCATTTGTCTCGGATATATTTTTTTTGTCGATCAAAGGGCCCTCTACACTTGGTTAGCTACTGTTATAGGCCTGCTTTCGAACTAGCTGTAAAATCGCTTCCAACCATGCCGTGGTTGGTTTGAAGGAAATTGGAGAACAACACCATGGCCTGTGGCGACTCCAACATTCAAAAAATTCAAGTTCTGTAAATTTTAAAATTTACACTTATCTTATCAATCACATTTATTATAGATTAACAAACCACTTAAAACCTCTCAAATCATAAACAAGAGAATTTTTATAAATTGTTACCGAATATTATTTTAACAAAAATGCAAACAATTCCATGCACTTTTACTATCCACATTAACCAGATTTTATATTTCAAAATCATTGCATGATAACCTCATTATCAATATTATTAAATACATTATTTTTAATATGCGTAACTAAATATCTATTTACACATTAATCTCCCAATAGACTACATAATCAGTTTTTTAGGAATTTCATTGCAGAAAAAACTATTTTCATGGATGCAATTGTGATGGTTAGAAGCAATACCAATTTCAAAAGCAAATATATTAATGAATATATGGGATCATTTTTTTTTTTTTTTTTTTTATGTCTAAACGAACTTATAGCAAGGTCATAAATTCCTTTACGTTCAAACAATTCACCCATATCAACAATGTAGCTTTGAAAATTGTCATATGCTATGAGATTATGGAATAATACATCGTTGGGTCCTTCATGCTGATGTATTCTCTTTCTCAAGATTTTTAAGAGACAAAATACCTTTGGAAGGTCTTTCAAGAGCATCATCCTTCTGAATATTGCCTTTATCTATATCGGGCCGATGATGGCAACACCCCACACTACATCCTTTTCACTGGTACAGTGAACATGTACATACGGCCGACTCTAAAATTTGGGTTGTTTTCAGTGCCGGCTCTACCTAAAGCGAGCAAAGCGCTCGTTATACACCCCAATTTTCAAAGATTTCAAATTTTAAAAAATCATATATGATATAGATACGCTCTATGCAATTTTGATATTTTCATTCTTAAAAAAAACTTCATCCAAGTAAAAAAAAGCTCATAAGAAAATTAAAAAAAAAAAACTCACTAAATGAGAAAAGAGGCCCATAAAAAAAAAGGTTAATCTAACTGAGAAAAAAGACACATAAGAAAATAATAAAATAAAAGAAAAGCCTCAAATCAAATAGAAATGGCTACCTAAAAAAAAGAAGAAAAGGAAAAACCCATATCAATCACACTAGTTAACTAGAAAAAAATAAATATTTACATACAACTTTCTTTCTCTTTAATATATAGATGTTCAGAAGTCTAAACTCTCACAAATCTCTTGGTCTCTCTCTCTATCTTGTGCAAACACAAATTTTCAAAATCAACCAACTTATTGACATAAATTTTTTATTTTGGTATGGATTGATCTTTGTTTGGCTTCTCTCTTGTCAAAATATATTCAATTTTTATTTAATTTTGTAAGTTATTTATATATGTATGATGTATTATTTTATTTACCAAAGAACAATTTTTTGTTTTATTGCTTGAGATGATAGATTGAACAAAGTACAATGTTTATTGTTGGTGGGTTTTCAATGGGTAGCCGCTGAGATAAAAAATTGAAAACTATTTTTTTTGTTATGTTGATTGGGTTAATTTTAATTTAGTAATTACAATGAAATATTGAGCAAAAAAATACAATATAAATATTTGTACATAATTTATTATCTAAACTTGAATAAATTAATTAAGAAAATGTCATCTCAAAAGGTTAGAAAAATAGATTTTAAATTAAAATTTTGAAACCACTATTAAAATGTGAAAAATCATAAATTTTTTATTAAAAAAAGCCTCATTTAAAGTTGTCGTTTTAGATCTTAACTTGTCTTGAGCCGGCCCTGGTTGTCTTAGCTCGATCCTAAATATAGTTTCCCTCTTACTATTAATTCATTACTAAAAAAAAGTCATACAAGTTAAAAAAAAAAAATCAAAATCAAGGTTACATTGTGCATTTAGCTTGAATTATATAAAAATAAATAAATAAATAAAAATATAACCCCAGTTAATCGGTTATGATGTTTTATAATTAGCACGATCTGATTAAAAAAAAAAAAAACTTCTCCTTGCATTTTTTTCAAATAAAATTTTCAATTAAGTCATCGTACTTTAACTTATCTAAAAACTCATTTTTAATTAAGATCATAACCAATCCACTTAATCTCTCTTGTGACATGGTAGTCCAAAAGTAAGTTTTTATCAATTTTAACTTAGAAAAGTTTCTCTCTACCGAAGTAGCTATAACCGGTGTAGTCAACAAAATTCGCTAAGCAACCCATACCATTTAGAAATCACCCTCTTTCTAATTAGACTTATAAAATCAAGGATGTCAATCACTTTTGTCACTTTTCGTTTTCAAATATCTAAGTTGAATTGCTCATCCCCATAAATATCTCAATATTTGTTGTATTCTAAGAAACTTTTTAATTTAGTATAATGCTCCATCAATTGCTCTTCACTAACATTTTTAAATTTTGTATTAAATAAAAATCCAAAGGTTGAATTTTGGACTCCAATTTTTTTTTTTTTTAGTTGCCCTGCCCAGGGGGATTGCCCAAGCCTAGGGCTTGTTCGGCTTAGCCCTAAGCTGGCCCTCCGTATACATAGTGTGTGTTTATATATATTTATATATATAACAAAAAAGAAAGAAATGAGAGGGTAATTTTGTACATAATTTTTTTTAGGGCAATTTTATCTAAAAACACAATTTTTTTGGTCATGGTGTCTCATGTGACTATTTATTGCTAATTAATCTAAGAGCCGCTTAATTGATGGAGTAAATTGAAAATAATTCATAATTGAGGGGTCAACTTGTATGATTTTTTAGTTGAATGAGGTAAAGTAATAACTAATTCATAGTTCAAAGGTGTCCATGTGATTAACCCTCTAAAGAAAAAGTATGTAGTTGAAACCATATAAACATACTCCAAAATTGTGAACAAATATTTAATGGTAAGGTAATACTAACAAATGCCATTAAGATTCAAACTTTTTAGTAGTATCCATCTGATGGAAGTATTACCTTAAAACAATCAACTGAGGTAGCCTAGTTGGCCAGGGTTCTTCATCTCTCTTTGGAAGGTTAAGAGTTCGACTCTAGTCAACGGTAAGAGTTAACCGCAAAGGATTTATCTCTTGTGAATGCTGTAATCCCTAAATGAATGGTCTGTCTTTAACTGAATAGGGAAGGGGATTAGTCTAGTTGCGCACAAGTTAAACTAGACACCCCTGACAGCTGACCCATGAAAAAAAAGAAGTATTACCTTATAACATGAACACTACTTAATTGCTAGATTCTCTCTCTCTCTCTCCCCCCCCCCGGTGGACCCAGCTGTGACTTTCATTTAAACCCTTCAATATTTCCAAAATATAAATTTTACACCAGCCAAAAAAAAAATTTCTCTTTTTTAGAGGGTTCGAGTGACACACTTACTATTGAGTGGCGTGGTCTCTGGCTATAAGAACATCCAGAGGACTAACAATTATACTGGAGAATGCTTTGAATGAAGTGGAGTATGAAGCGGACTTTGAGTTAGCAATTCAAAACGGTCCATGAAGGTGTTAAGCCAAGCTTTCCCTAACGAGCATGGACTCGAGGTTGTACTACTTAGATAAGGTTGATTTAATCAGCCACATTATGTGCGAAGCAAAATCATGCGGACTTCATGCCAAAACTTGGAACCAACTATAATGAGAATCTGATTGTGGTTGATTATCCATCTTAACAAATCAGAACCCTTTTTATGGCTGATATGGCAGGAATTATTTTTGTAAAGGGTTAATCCCCTACTTTGGACGCTTTCTTTTATTTTCTGCTTGAATTTTTCAATTCCGAAAGTACCCAAAAAGAAAAGTAGTTTTGTATACATGCTCATTATTAATTTGAGAATCATAGTGACACACTACAAAAGCATGTTTAAGCCACCTTGAAAAAAAAGAAAAAAAAAGATTACCATGTCAGCTCCATCGACAAAGGCAAGGGATTTCAGTATAGCAAAACAAAAAATGTTTGTGTCCAGGGAAATAGAGAGTGCCAATAAGGTGCTTAAAACTCATAAATTGGAGAAAATATGGGCTTTACTAGGGAAAATATAGGCTGAATCAACTTTACTGTAATTGTCAGTGTTGGTATTTAGGTCAGGTTTAGGGTCATTAGACCAACAAGGTGGTCATCTAGAGCCTCAAATTTTGTAAAACATAGTAAGGCTGTACATAGTTTATATACATATACATATTTTACTAAAAGGCCTTCGTCTAAATGAGAACAAAATTATCCATTAAAAAAAGAGAGCCCAATTTTTTAAAGCCCCATTTTTTTAATACCTATTAAAGCCCTACATTAAAAAAAAAAAAAAAAAAGAGGCCATGATCCAAATAAAAAAAACTATTTGCGGAAATGAGGGAGTCCAAGATTACCTACACTAGTGAACTTCAAGAAAAAAATATTATATTGAATACATAATAAATAAAATCAACAAATAAAAAATTTGTGAAGGCCCTTAACATTTTAAAACATTACATACTATAGACAAAATCTAATTTAGTTTTCACATCTTCATTTTCTAAAAAATGCCTAATTCAAGTGAGAAAAGGAGGCTCATTAGAGAGAGAAAAAAAAAGGCCCAAAGCCAACTACCTTAGTTAACTTTAGGAAAAAATATTGACTCTACCAAAAATTGTACAAATAAATTGTTTTTGAAGGCCCCAAATGTTTTAAAACCTTACATAGGTTTAAAGCCTTTATATAGTTTTTACATCTTTTTTATTTAAAAAAAAAAAAAAGAGGCCTAGGTCTGAATAAGAAAAAATGACCTTTAGAAAAAGGCTAAAAAATTAGCTCACTAGTTAATTTCATGAAAAAAAAACACTAGTTTACAAAATAAAATAATTTTAAATAAAATTATCATAATAATAAGAAAAAAATATAAAGAGGCTCATTTAAAATCATTATCTTCAGCCTCAAATCATGTTGAGCTAGATAGAGTTCGAGTTCCCACAAACATGCCTAAAATCCTATACCAATGACCCTTGAGTGAGTTATAGTAACTACCACAAACTTCCTCTTGTTAGTGAGTAATTACCACCCATATTTTGGATATATGAATACATTTATCATGTATAACATGGTGTGCATTATTTATATCTCTTCTTTTAAAGAAAAACTCTCCCATGGAAACTAGTGGGTGAGTGCATTTGATATAAATAGTGTGAATGTAGTTGGTTCTCTTAGGGATTTGTTTACACTCTATTGCGAGTAATACGCAGAAGTGTCACAAGTTGCACGTGTAACGTTTTCAAATTAAAGATCTTGGACCCTCCTTCTGCTTTGAGACCCGAAAAGGTTAGTCCGAATTAAGCTTCCACACTTATTTATATCTACTCTCTTGAAGAAAAACTCTCCCATGAAAACTTATGAGTATCTTTAAGAGGTTAAGAGTTCAACTCTTGCCCTTGTGAATTCTCTAGTCTAACTAAATGTGGATGGTTTGCCTTTGAATCACAAAAAAAAAAAAAAAAAAAAGAGGTATAACCTTAAAACTTAGATGCTACCTAATTGCTAAGTTTTTTCCCCCTCACTCATTGGCCCAGTTTTTGTATGGATTCACACCCTTCTATAAATGGGTTCAATATTTTCAAAAAATGAAATTTACGCCAACAAAAAAATTTTTCTCTCTCTTGCAGAGGGTTCGAGTGACACCACTTATTATTGAGTGGCGTGGCTCCAAGCTATAATTATACTAGAGAAAGGTCCGAAGGAAGTGGAGTTTGAAGCTGACTTTGAGTTGGTAGTGAAAATGGTCCGTTAAGGTGTTACCCAAACCATCCCCTAACGAGCACGGATTCCAGGTTACTACTACTTAAATCTACTAGTTGATTAATCAACCACATTATGTGCGAAGCGAAAGCATACAGACATCATGCCAAATCTTGGAATCAACAATAATGAGAATCTGGTTGTGATGGACGATCCATCTGAGCAAATAACAACTTTTTTGACGGAGAACATGGTGGGAACTACTTTTGTAAGAAGTTAATCCCTTACTTTGGACCCCTTTCTTTTATTTTCTGTTTGTATTATCAATTCTAAAAGTATAAAAAAAAAAATAGTTTAGCTACATGCATATGATTAATTTGAGAATCATGGTGAGAGATTACAAAGCATTCACCTTGACAACTTAAAAAAAAAGATTACCATGTCAACCCCATTGACAAAGACCAGGTCTTTCAGTAAAGCGAAACAAAAATATAAGTATCAAGGGAAATAGATAGTGCGAATAAGGTTTTTAAAACTCATAAAATGGAGAAAATATGGGCTGGATTTACTTTATTCTAATTGTCAGTATTGGTATATAAGTCGGGTTTAGGGCTGGCTCACCCACTAGATAGACAAGGTGGTTGCTTAGGGTCTCTAATTTTTTAAGACTCTAAATTTTTTGAAAATAGTAAGGCTCTATATAGTTTATATATATATATATATATATATATTACAATAAGCCTTTGTCTAATGAGAAAAAATTATCTGTTAGAAAAATGGACCACAAGTTTTTAAGGCCACATTTTTTTTAAAAACCTTTTAAACCCCTGTACAACTTTTAAATTTTTTTATAAAAACAAATCCCGTATCCACATGAAAAAGCTATTTGTGAAAGGTAGACTCCAAAATTAACTCACTAATGGACTTCAGGCAAAAAAAAACTTATATTTAATAAATAATAAATTTAATGTATCAGTCAAAAATTTTTGAAGGGCTCCAAAATTTGAAAACATTACATGCTATGGGCAAAATGCTATATAGTTTTTACATCTTCATTTTCTAGAAAATGCCTAATGCAAGCGAGGAAAGAAAGCTCATTAGGGAAAGCAAAAAAGGCCCATAGCTAACTGTCCCAGTTAACAAGGCTTGTACGAATAAAATCTTTTTGAGAGTCCCAAATGTTTTAAAACTTTACATGGGTTTACAGGATTTATATAGTTTTTATATATTTTTTTAAAAAATAATAATAAAAGAGGCCTAGGTCTAAATGAGAAAAATAATCTTTAGTGCAAAAAGGTTAAAAAAATTAGCTCACTAGTTCATTTCACAAAAAAAAAACACCATTTGACAAGATAAAATGATTTTAATTAAAATTTTCATTATAATTTTTAAAAAAATAAAAAACCTCATTTGAAATCATTATTTTAGGCCTCAAATTAGGTCGAGCCAGATCAGGTTTAGGCTTTTATGGGCATGCCCAAAATCCCGTAATCAATGACACGTGAGTGAGTTATAGTAACTACCACAAACTTCCTCTTGTAAGTGGGTAATTACCACTCAGATTTGGTATATAGGAATATACTTTGCTTGTATAACGTGCTGTGCATTATTTATATCTCCTCTCAAAGAAAAACTCTCCCATGAAAACTAGTGGGTGAGTGCATTTGTTATGAATAGTATTGAGTGTAGTTGGTTCCTTAGGGGTTTGTTTACATACTATTGCAAGTAATATGCAAAACTGTTGCAGGTTGCACAAGTAACGTCTTCATGTTAAAGATCTTGGATCCTCCTTCTGCTTTGACTCCAAAAAAGTTAGTCCGACTTAAGCTTCCGCACTTATTTATATTCTACGTACCTTCAGATTATGGGTTATGAGTTGGTCATAGCTTGGTTCACATAGTCAGTCATTAATCATGCCATGAGCTCATGGGAGTATGAACTCATTTTCTCTTGCATTGTTTTATCTGCCGGTCATAGTTGTCCCCTTGTATAGCACACTTAACTATGTTTATCTCCATTTATCATGGTTCCATTTTTTCTCTACGCCCTTAATTAAAGTTTTCTTGAAGTTAATTAGTGCTGTTGATCTGGGTGTTTTCTTTTTTCTTATGGTCTATTTTCCATTTAAACTGCGGCCTTTAGTATCCATCTAATGGAAGTATTACATTAAAACATAGATGCTACCTAATGGAAGTATTACATTAAAACATAGATGCTACCTAATTGCTAGATTTTTTTCCCCCTCACTCATTGACCCTACTTTTGGATTTATATGGATTCAAACCCTTCTATAAATGGGTTCAATATTTCGCAAAAATAAAATTTACACCAGCAAAAAAAAAAATTCTCTTTTTTAGAGGGTTCAAGTGATAGCACTTACTAGTGGGTGGCGTGGTCCCTAGCTACGGGGACATAGAGAGGACTAACAATTATATTGGAGAAAAGTACGAAGGAAGTGGAGTTTGAAGCTGACTTTGAGTTAACAGTGAAAACGGTCTATGAAAGTGTTAACCAGGGGTAGAACTACACTTGATGTGGGGTGCCACGGCACCTGCCAGCTTTTGTCGAACCCTCCTATATGTAGTATACATATGTATAAGTTTAGTAAATGTCTATCCTATCGGCACCCCTCACGATTTAAACCCTTCTTAAGGCTTTAATTCAATAAATTTTTTTATAATTTTTATATAGTGGATTGTGGCTTCTACCGAATTTTTGTCTAAGAAACAATTAATTAGTATTTTTTTTCTTATTTTTTAAAATTTCAATAGAAGTTGGTTTATTTTTCATATAGAAATTTAGACTTGCATCCTAATATATTTCTAGTGCATAAATTTAAAAATATGTGTAAAGCAAATTTTACTACATAATAATTATATTAGTAGATAAAAAAAATTGTGTTTTATTTCGGCACCCTCAAACGGAAATCATAGCTCTGCTCCTTGTATTTTCACAATTTTCAACACTGAAAACACAATTACCAACTCTACGTAGAACCAGACAAAGCATGCTTAAAATGTGCCTTTAGGGCACATGTTAGCATTTGTCAAACTGAAATGTTGATGTCAAGGGAAATAAACAGTGTGAATAAACTTCTTGAAACTCATATATTGGCGAAAATATGGGCTGGATCTACTTTATTAGAATTATTAGTGTTGATATTTAGGCCGGGTTTAGGACTAGCTCACCCACTAAGCCAACCAAGTGATTGCTGGGGCTCCTAATTTTTTAAGGCTCAAAATTTTTTAAAACCAATAAGAATCTATATAGTCTTTATATATTTTTTAAGTTAATGGCATTTGTCCAAATAAAAATATTATCTGTTAGAAAAGGAGAGCCGAATTTTTTAAGCCCCATTTTTTTAAAGCCTATTAAGGCCCCAAATGAGAGATTTTCTTTGGGAAGGGACAGATCATTTGCTGTAGATATATATGTTTGTCTATCAAAGGGCCCTTTACACTTGGTTAGCTAGTGTTATTGGCCTGCTTTTGGACTTGCAGCGAAATCGCTTCCAACCATGCCGTGGTTGGTTTGAAGGAAATTGGAGAACAATACCATGGCGCGACCCCAAATTTTTTTTGAATGGTGACATTTAAACACTTAAAGTTCTATACCGAGGGACTTAAAACAGATACGTAAAAAAGAGATTAACCATCAAAGTGATTTCCCCCAGAGATCAACTGGGGGGTATCCCCTTGGTTGGTGTCTCACGCAATGACTCTTCAACACGTACGATAGTAAGTCTCGAATTTGAGTAGCGGTGCGAAGTCAAGCCCACAACTAAAGCTTGAATACGTTTCATTCAGACAATAGAAGTTCATTATACCAACCAATTAAGCTAGTGCTTGGAGAATTGACCTTGGAGTTGAACTTGCTCATGTGGCTTAGTTAAACTCAATTAACCAGGGATGCCAGTTTGTGGATTGGATGATAAGGGCCCGAGAAATGCAGTATAGATACTTGTGGAAAATTTTTTTAATGCTACAGAACACTAAAATTTTAGATTTATAGTGGAGGACCTACGGAATACACAAAAAACAAAATCATAATAAAGTAATATTTACAAATAAGAATGCTATTTTCTTAATTTTATTTTATTCGTTATAATATAAATTTCCTATGCTATTAAAAAAATATAACAATATTACTTTAAAAATATTTAATACCACTATAGTTCATATAACACCTGCAATTTTTAAAATAAACTTTTGGATTTTGAAATTTGAAGGAAATAAAATTTAGAAAGTTTAGCTATTTGATAGTGCCCCAAAAACTTGGGAATTAATATAAAGCTAAGGTAAGAGAAGAAATTTACACTAAATGATAGGAATAAAATATTGAAATATATTCAAGGGCACAAATGAAAAGGGAAAAGAGGGGAAATAAGAAAAGAAAATGGGAGTCAATGGGTTAACACCTAATAAGAAAGCAACTTTAACTTATAAATACTAAGGCCATCCAGCCCCTTCAACCCACACCAAGCTTGATAGCTTAAAACAAAGGAGAGGGAGAGAATTGAGAGGGGAGTTCGGTGGGAAAAGAGAGAGGGACCGCCAAAAGGCAGAGAGAGGGGGAGGAAGGGGGGAAAAAAAAAAAAAAGAGAGGGAGAGCTTGCCAAATAGTAAGGAAACAAAAGAGAATGAAAGTAGGGAAGCATCATAGGCACCACCACTCAAACCTTTAGGACCAAGACCCTTAGGTGTATTCTTTCCTTCTAATTAATTGCTATGCATACACAATCACTGTTGTTCTAAAAACAAACCATCAGGCAGATTGACACCACAGTCCCACTGAGGATCAAAATGAGAGAAAATCTTAGGAAATCCAAAACCTAGTGGACCCATTGCTGTTTGCTACAATAAATTACTTTCTGAATAATTAGGAAAGAAGTTCTTAGAAGGTCTAAGAAGTATCAAGTCTCAAACTAGAGCTTGAACTATATAGTTGCATTCAACCCAGGTCTCACGGCTTCAACTTCAAGAAAATCATGATTTCATTGAGTAATTATTCTTTATATTGATCTAAACAAGTTGTTATAATGTTACTATAGAGGATTATGGTCTAAAATCATGGTGGGTAACATAAGAAATTTAAGAAATAACAAGTTGCAGAGCACTGTACAGAGACCTTGACTGCATAGCCACTTGTAGAGCGTTTCTGAGGGACCAAATAGGGTCTGATCAGATTTTTAATACCACAAGTGGATAAAGCTCGAAAAAAAATACAGTAATTAGACTCAAATTTCATAAGATTTGGTTAAGGATTGAGTGAGAAAATGAAGGTTGAAATTGAAGAGCTAATCTGGTGCGAAGTCGATGAAGAGCAGTCACTTCAGAGCCTATTTGAGAACTCAAATGAGCTCTGATCACACATCTAAGACTACGGTTTGAAAGATCTTAAAAAACCCTTGATTTTAGGCACAAATTGTTCTAGAAAAGACTGTAAAATGAGAAAGGAAAACAAGTTCAAAGTTTGGGTAAAATCTTGTGCAAAATTACCAGGTGCGCAGCAACTTTCAGAGCTCTTTTGGGGGCCCAAAACTCCACGAAAATTGGTTCTGAGTATATGGTTAGAACAGGTTCAGAATGAACTTCACTTTAGACATAAATTTCGTATCATTTGGTGATAAAATGAAGGAGATATGTTTGTTTAAAGTCCGTTAAGAAAATCTGTCACAGAAAAATTTGCAGGGCTACGATTTTGTGAAGGATTGGTCTTTGTAAAACTATTATTTCCAAATGACTCTTTGAACACTTGAATCCAAAGTTATAGTAGTTATCTAGGCTTGGGTCTCACTCAAAAATATTAGATTTTCAAATTCAGGTGAATGTTTTAAATTGGACTATCACTGCTAAATCCTGATGCCCTGAATTGTGACTCCCACTTTCACAACGTATTTGACTAAGTTAGAGTATTCAAAATCTTATGAAATTTTTACTGTATTTTTTGGCGATGAAGATGAAATTGTGTACCAAATTTCAATTCAATTTGATATTGTTTGCCTATATTAAGAACCCCTCAAATTTGGACCAACCACTGCTGAAATTTTATCACAGCAGCACTGCCCTGTTTATAAAATACAAAATAAATAGTTGAACATGTTGAATAAATATGAAATTTGATATGGATACTCCCCAAAATATTTATTTTTATATTCCACAAGTTTTCGAATTTATTGATATAAGATCGTGAAGTTATGATCATTTTATCAAGCTTGGGTCGAAATTAACAGTATTAAGAACTCAGAAGATATTGTTACTAAAATTCTAGCTATTAGAGTTTGAAGAAACATTGTAAGCCTATATTCTTAACACAGTAAATATTAATTCTAGAGCATTTTATAAGTTTTAGACATGGTTAAGAATATGGAATTTATTTTCAAATATGCACTCAAGCTACACTAGGAAGTTTTCTCAAGAATGGTTCAATTTTATTAACTCTTATGTTGTGAAATTAACGAAGTTAATGGGGATTTTGTAAAAATTTTTGTAAGAAAGTAGAACGCATTTGAGACAACCGGTTGTATATAATATGCTACTCTTCAAATCTCTTTGTAAAGAGTGTATTCCTATTCTTCGTAAATTGAATCCCGCATGAATATTCGTGTCCGTTGCTTTACTCCATGATATGTTATTGTTATTTTTATTAAATTTCCTCCAACATATCCTTGACTATTGTATTCATTATTGAATTCCATGATACTAATATTTTTGAATCATAAAATTTTATTATAGTTGATGTACTGTGAAACTAATTAATACATGTTCAAAGCACCTGTTGGCCTATTATTGAAAATGGGTATGAAATGATGACCCTACATGGTATTGGTTATAAAATTTTGGTACTGTTATGTGGCACGAGTAGCGTTTGGCATAGTACTGAAATGGGTTAGGTATTGGCCTATATATGATAAAGGCTTGAATTAATGACTTTTGATGGCTAACATGGCGGGAACTGCTTTTCTAAAGGGTTAATCCCCTACTTAGGACCCTTTCTTTTACGGTCTGTTTGCATTTTCAATTCTTGAAGTACCAAAAAATATATAGATACAGATATTTTTGTTGTACATGCTTATTTTTAATTTGAGAATCATAGTGTGACATGATAAAGCATGCTTAAGTCACCTTGAAAAAAAGGAAAAAAGATTACTATGTCAGCCCATTGACAAAGGCAAACAAAAATATTGGTGTCAAGGGAAATTGACCGTACAAGTAAGGTGTTTAAAATTCATAAATTGAAAAAGATGGGCTGTATCTACTTTATTCAAATTGTGAGTATTTGTATTTAGGTCAGGTTTAGGTTTAGGGCCGGCTCACCCACTAGGCCGACAAGGTGGTCGTCTAGGACCCCCAATTCAAGGCCCCCACTTTTCTAAAACCAGTAAGACCTTATATAATTTTAAATTTTTTTTACTAAAATGCCTCTATCCAAATGAGAAAAAATTATCTATTACAAAAAAAGAGTCCAATTTTTTAAGGCCCCAGTATTTTAAAAAACATATTAAGGCCCCAAATGAGTAAGATTTTCTTTGGGAGGAGGGACAGATCATTTGTTTTAGATATATATTTTGTCGATCAAAGGGCCCTTACACTTGGTTAGCTGGTGTTATTGGCTGGCTTTTGGACTCGTAGCAAAATCGCAGCCAACCATGCCGTGGTTAGTTTGAAGGAAATTGGAGAACAATACCATGGCCCTAGCGACTCCATGAATTTTTTGAATGGTGACATTCAAACACTTAAGTTCTATTGCGAGGGATTTAAAAAAAAAATGCATGAAAAAAAGACTGATCATTGAAGGGATTTTCTTCGAAGATCAACCGGGGATGTCCCCTTGGTTGGTGTCTCAGGCACTGATTACTCAACACAAGCAACAATAGTAAATTTCAAATTTGGGTAGCAATAGATCATTTAATATATGAGACCATTTTTTTTTTTTTTTGTTTCAACTAACTTTCTACCAAGGTCATAAATTCCTTAAGTTCAAAAAATTCACCCATGTCAACAAAGTAGTTTTGAAGTCGATTGTCATATGTCATGAGATTTCCCACAAAAAAGAAAAAAAGAAAAAAGAAAAAATAATGGAGGATAAAGCTCAGTAATGTGTATTAACCCTTATCAAAAGAGAAAAATGAATTGCTTTGGTCCAATCATGCCACAGAAAAAATAAATTAAAAAAAAAACAAATGTTAAAGTGTTGCCTGTACAAACACAATTTAAAGAAAAAGTATGTAGGTAATATCATATAAACAGACTCCAAAATTATAAACAAATATTTAATGGTAAGGTAATACCAACAATTGCTATTAAAATTTAAAATTTTTAGTGGTATCCATATAATGGCAGTATTACTTTAAAATAACCAACTCGGTTAGCCCAGTTTGCCAGGTTCTTTATCTCTCTTTGAAAGTACAAGAATTCGACTTCTGTTAAGGATAAAAGTTAGCCGCAAGAGATTTAACTCTTGTGAATACTCTAGTCCCGACATAAATTTTTGCCTTTAGCTGGACTAGGAAAGGGATTAGTCGAAATGAATGTAAGCTAAAACGAACACCCCAGACCGCTGAACCAAAAAAAAAAAAAAAATATGTATTACCTTAAAACATAGATGATTGCTAGATTTTTTTTTGCTCTCACTCATTGATCCAGGCTAGTAGCGAAAATGGTCCATGAAGGTGTTACCCAAAGCTTCCACTAACAGGCACGGATTCTAGGTTCCTGCTACTTAAAATCTAGTCGTTTAATCAACCACATTCTGTATGAAGCGTTATCATGCTGACACTATGCTAAATCTTGGAATCAACTATAATGAGAATATGGTTGTGATTGACGATCCATCCAAAGAACCCTTTTTACGGCTAACATCGCGGGAACTACTTTTTGTAAAAAGTTAATCCCCTACTTTGGACCCTTTCTTTTATTTTCTGTTTGCATTTAATTTGAGAACACCTTGAAAAAGAAAAAAAAAAGAAAAAAAAGGATTACCATGTCAGCCCCATTGACAAAGGCCCGGTCTTTTTGTATAAAGAAACAAAAATATTGGTGTCAAGACAAATAGACAGTGCAAATAAAGTGTTTAAAAATCATAAATTGGAGAAAATATGGGCTGAATCTACTTTATTCTAATTGTCAATGTTGATATTTAGATCCGGTTTAGGACCGGCTCACCCTCTAGGCGAACAAAATGGTCACCTAGGGCTCTCAATTTTTTAAGATCTCAAATTTTCTAAAACCAGTAAGGCACTATATATTTTTAACATTTTTTATACTAAAAATCCTCTATCCAAATGAAAAAAAAAATATTTTTACGTTATTTTAAATAAAGGCCCCTATCCAAATAAGAAAACTATTTGTGAAAAAGAGGGACTCTAAAATTAACTACACAAATGAACTTCAGGAAAAAAAAAACTATATTGAATAAATAATAAATAAAATCTACAAATAAAAAATTTTTGAAGGCCCTAAAATTTTAAAACATTACATGGTATAGACAAAATCCTATATAGTTTTCACATATTCATTTTCTAAAAATTGCCTAATGCAGGTGAGAAAATAAGGCCCGTTAGGTTAAAAAAAAAAAAAAATGTGCCTAAGCCAACTAAACTAGTTAACTTTAGGAAAAAATATTGGCCTTACAAAAAAAAGTTGTACAAATAAAATCTTTTTGAAGGCCTTAAATGTTTTAAAACCTTACATAGGTTTAAAGGATTTATACAGTTTTTACATCTTTTTTTTAATTTATAAAAAAGAGGCCTATGTCTAAATGAGAAAAATGACCTTTAGAAAAAAAAAAGGTTAAAAAAATAGCTGACAAGTTAATTTTACAAAAAATAAAAAAAAAAAAAAAAAAAAATTTACGAAATAAAATGATTTTAAATAAAATTTTCATGAAGACATTAAAAAATATATAAAGAACCTCATTTAAAAAATCATTACCGTAGGCCTGCAATTATGTCAAGCCAGATAAGGTACGGGCTCCATAGGCATGCCCAAAATCCCATACCAATGACCCACCCGTGACTTCCTCTTGTAAGTGGGCAAGTACCACCCATATTCTGTATATGTGTACATACTTATCATGTATAAAGTGGTGTGCATTATTTATATCTCTTCTCTTGAAGAAAAGCTCTCCCTTAGAAACTTGTGGGTGAGTGCATTTGTTATAAATAGTGTGAGTGTAATTGGCTCCCTTACGGATTTGTTTACATTCTATTGTGATAATATGCAAAACTGTTACAGGTTGCACGTGAAACATCTTCAAATTAAAGTTCTTGGATCCTCCTTCTGCTTTGGCAATCGAAAAGGTTAGTCCAAGCTAAGCTTCTGCACTTATTTATATTCTACATTAAGATTTTGGGTTATAAGTTGGTAATAGCTTGGTTCAGACGGTCACCTATCATGCTATGAGCTCATAGAAGTAGGAACTCATTGTTTTGCACTTTTTCATACTAGCACTAACCCCGTGCAATGCAAGGTTGAACATTTTTTTTTAATTTTTGTTGATCTTTAATATTTCATTCGAATTCTTAAATGTCATAGATAATATAAATGGTTATGTCCATATTACATTTACTATTTTTTGTTTTTTGTTTTTTTTGTTTTTGGGTGACTCTAGTTATTTGAACACTATATCAAATAATTAAACTATTTTTAGCTATGAAACTTATAATTAAGAACTATTCCACATGGCCAAGTTCACAAATTACGATAAAAAATTCTAAAATGTGAATAACATGGGAAAATCAATAAAAATGAAAAGAAGTTGCTTTTAATTTTTTATTAGGTAAGTAAAAAGGGGCTTTGTATTGCACAAAAGCAATAAAAATGCCAAAAAAACAATACGAAAACTCAGTCATCTCTACAGGAAAAAAATAGAACTAATTTGATATTTGAGATTACTCATTAGAAGGGACAATAATTAAGAACCAACTTTCCACTTATAAAATTTCAACAGCAAGTTCAAATGCTAAAATGAAAAAATACCAGAAGTTAAAGCTAATGAATTATTCTGTCATGGTGAACCCATGCATTGGTTCCATGTGATTCGTCGGGCAATTTCTACTTTAGTCTGGGAAAATAAATGTCCACAAAAAGAACCAAAAGAATAACATGCAATGCAAGTTAGTACATAGTTGAACATATCAACATCTTAAATCAATTTCAAGTTAACCACGTAAATGCCATTCAAGTATCTAGAGGGAATTATTCAACCGCATATTGTCCGGGCTATAAAATAGCGCAAGTTAACAACTTCATTCACAGAATGTAATTTGAAAATTATAAAACTAACCCAAAAGTAAGTGCTGCAATGGATTAAACAAAAATACAGTAAGATATGAACATACAATATCAATTCCTTAATCTCGTAAATTCAACACAGTTGATTCTCCAGCAGAGATACTTATCGATCATGGTCATGATATCATTGCAAATGTTTGCAAGGCCCGATTATGCTTTATATCTATACTCCTTGATTCTTTTTGCGTTCTGGTCATTCTCTTAACTCCTCGTTGGGCTTACCCAACGATAGACTCCATAACAGTCTTCGAGACCTGATCATGCTTTGGATGAATTTGAGAGAGAAAGTAACATAAACATGATACAAACGATAAAATCAAGTTTAAAAATGATAAAGGTAAAACAAAAATTCAAATTTCAAAATTTGAGATCTAACGCTATTGTGTAGTTGAGTTTAAGAAAGGGGGTTGCTATTCCTATCCAACAAGCGTTTAAATCTAAAGATCGAATAATCTTTTGGCACCTCATTAGCATTTAATTAAAATAATTAGTTCTTTTGTTGATCTTAAATAATTGTGATAGAGGGGATGTTATCTATCCTTATCTCATAAGAGTTCACATCTATTTGTATGATGATAAAGATCCAATAATATTGTGACACCACATAGTAGAGGTAAATTTAACGATAGAGGCTCAATTGATAAACAACTTTTGATGACATAAGGAATAAAATATTTAAAATTTTAATTGACCGTCTGATATTGTTGTGATAAGATATTTTTAAATTTTGCTTATTTAAAAACCGAGATGATTATTGTAGTAAAAAATTTGAAAAATAAAATTAATATGTGATAAAATTGACCAATCAAATTATTACACAGAATGTGAGGTGTTATTAATTAAATATAATTGTGATAGAGGGCTTGTTAGATATCCTTATCTCATTAGAGTTCAAATTTATTTATATGATGATAAAGATCCAATAATATTGTGACACCACATAAAAGAGGTGAATTTAATGATAAAGTCTTAATTGATAAACAACTTTTGATAACGTAAGGGATGAAATTTTTGTAATTTTAATTGACTAGCAACATCTGATATTGTTGTGATAAGATATTTTAAAATTTTGCTTGTTGAAAAACTGAGATGATATTGTAGTAAAAAATTTGAACAATAAATTAATATATGATAAAAATTGACCAATCAGATTATTACACAGAATGTGAGGTGTTAATAATTAAAACTTAAAAATCTAAAAATTTGAGAAAAATGTAGTGATAGTTTGGGTTTTAAAGACCTAAGAACGTTTTGCTATTTATAATAGTATAGATAGATAACGAGTTGCAGCTGTCCCCTTGTATAGCTTACTTACCTATGTTTATCTCCATTCAACACGGTTGCATTTTTCTCCATGCTCCCAATTTAAAAAAAAAATTCAAATTAATTAGTGCAGTCGATCTGTTTTTCTTTTCTTTTCTTATGATCTATTTTTCATTTGAATTGGGGCTTTATTTTTCATTTCTTATGGGGCTTTTATTCTCAATTAGATTGAGGACTTTTTTTTTTTTTTTGTGGGCATTTTTCCTTATTTAGGTTGGAGCTTTTTTTTTTCTTTCAATAATATGTCAGATGTATATTGGACTATAATTATAACATATAGGGGTTTAAAATTTTGGGGCCTTTAACAATTGGGGGCCTAAACCAATTGCTTTATCATTGTGCCAGCCTTGAATTTCCTCCAATGTGATTAAATCTGGTGAGACAACTCTGAGAAGAGTATGATAATGGGATTCTATTAAATTGATTACGGGATCCCGTCTCCTTATATTTTTTTGTGAAATATGCTAGCATCAACCGCGCCTACTGGTCAGACACCGGCTGATGCATGCCATCTTAGCGAGCCTCCACCATTTATTGTGGAGTCATGCTGAGATGGCATGTATCTGCCGGCTCCTAGCCAACAGGTGCAGCTGATGCAAGCATTGATTTTTTATTTTTTTGTACGTGCTCTGGCCTTAGCATTAACTTTCATAAATCCAAAGTGTATGTTTCCCCTAATGTCCTTGGAAATAAAGCCCAAACTATCAGTTCCAGAAGTGATATTCCCCTTAGTAGGTATCTTGGAGTTCCTCTTATTATTGAGTGGTGTGACCCTTGGCTGTGGGGACAAATAGAAGACTAGCAATTATACCGGAGAAAGGTCTGAAAGAAGTGGAGTTTAAAGCTAACTTTGAGTTAGCAGTGAAAACAGTCCATGAAGGGCTAACCAAGCTTCCCCTAATGAGCACGGACTCCGAGTTCTTGCTACTTAAATCTGGTAGCTTAATCAAACACATTCTGTGTGAAGCGGAAGCGTGCTGACATCATGCCAAATCTTTGAACCAACTAAGAGCATGTTTGGAACTTTGGGGTAAGAAAAGAGAAGGGAAAAAAAGGGATGGAAATGGAAAGAAAAAATGAAGGAAAAAGAAGGTAGAGAAAGATCTTTAGGCTCAATAAGTTTACTGGGCAGGCTTGAGAATTTTGTTTGAAGTCTGGTCCGGCTTGATATATATATAAAACAATATATTTTATATTTTATTATATTTATGTATTCAAAATTGTACATTATTTAACTTCATTTTTGAAGAAAAAATATTTATTAAAAATATTTTAAAATTAAATGGGCAGGCTTGGGAATCATAATTTTTACTTTGAGCCGGCTTCAGATTTTGTTTTTGGCCCGATGCGATTTTTTTTAGTATATGCCTGGTCAAACCCAGCCCAACCCACTCAATGTCCACCCCTACTTTGGACTCTTTCTTTTATTTTCTGTTTGCATTTTCAATTACCAAAGTACCCAAAAATTTTTTTTTGTATACATGCTTATTATTAATATGAGAATCATAGTGAGACATTATAAAGTATATTTAAGCCACCTTGAAAAAAAAAAAAGATTACCATGTCGGCCCCATTGACAAAGGCCAAGTCTTTCAGTATAATGAAACAAAAATGTTGGTACTACTAAGTGGTTGGCTCAATGTAAAAGAACTCAAATTTTGTTGTTTGGTGAGGCTAAACATACTATTGAGCGCCTATATCATGTGGTGAGACCTAAGCTTCGTTCCCGATAAGATGTGGTGGGGTATCCCGTATATGGTTGTGGTGCTGAGGGGCAATATTTTCTAACGGATGTATAGAGTAACCTATTTGCATATTCATTTTTTGTAAAAAAATAAATAAATAAAAATACTGGTCCCACTGGAAAAGTGTGAATAAGGTGCTTAAAAATCATAAAATGCGGAAAATATGGGCTAGATCTACTTTGTTCTAATTGACAGTGTTGATATTTAGGTCGGGTTTAGGGCTGGGTCACCCACTAGGCCAACAAGGTGGTCTCTTAAGGCACCTAAATTTTTAAGGTCCCAAATTTTTTAAAACATAGTAAGGTGTTATATAGTTTTTATATTTTTTTATTAAAAGACCTCTGTCCAAATGAGAAAAAAAATTATCTGTCAAAAAAAGAGAGCCCAATTTTTTAAGGCTCATTTTTTTTTAAAACCTATTGAAGCCTTATACATCTTTTACATTTAAAAATAATAATAATAAATCCCTAATCCAAATGAAAAACTATTTGTGAAAAAAGGGATTCCAAAATTACCTACACTAATGAACTTCAGGGAAAAAAAAAAAACTTAAATTGAATAAATAGTTAATAAAATGTACAAATAGAAAAAATTGAAGGTCCCAAAATTTTAGAACATTACATGCTATACACCAAATCCTATAAAGTTTTCACATCTTCATTTTCTAAAAATTGCCTAATTCAGATGAGAAAAGAAGGCTGGTTAGGGGAGGCAAAAAAAAGGAAAAAGGCCCAAAGTCAATTACCCTATATAACTAGAGGAAAAAAAATATCGACTTTACAAAAAAATGTACGAATAAATTTTGTTTGAAACCAAATGTTTTAAAACCTTACATAGGTTTTAAGGCTTTATATAGTTTTTACATTAAAAAAAAAAAAAAGAGGCCTAGGTTTAATTGAGAAAAATGACCTTTTAGAAAGAAAAAAAAAAGGTTAAAAAATTAGCTTGCTAGTTAATTCACAACAACAACACGGGTTTACAAAATGAAATGAATTTAGATAAAATTTTCATAATAATATTAAAAATATAAATAGCTTCATTTAAAATCATTCCCTTAGGGCTCAAATCATCTTGAGTCAGATCAGGTACGTGCTCTTATTGGCATGCCCAACATACCATATTAGTGACCCATGAGTGAGTTATAGTAACTGCCACAAACTTCCTCTTGCAAGTGGGTAATTACCACCCATATTCTATATATATATACACATACTTATCGTGTATAGCATGATGTGCATTCTTTATATCTCTTCTCTTGAAGAAAAACTCTCCCATGGAAACTAGTGGGTGAGTGCATTTGTTATGGATAATGTGAACGTAGTTGGTTCCCGTAGAGTATCTTTGGAACTTAGAGAAGAGAAGAGAAGGGAAGAGAAAATAAAGGAAAAATATTTTCATTTTCCTGTTTAATTTTGCAAAGAAAATAAAACGAAAGAGAAGGGAAAGAAGAGAGAGACAGATAGTGAATTTTTTAGAGAAAGACAGAGAGTGAATTTTTTTTTTCCTCTCCATTTCCCTTCCCTTTCTCTCATAAATAATATCAAACAAGAAAATGACAAAAACTTAAAAATTTTCCTTCTTTTTCTTCTTTCACCCAAGTTCCAAACAAGCTGTTAGGAATTTGTTTACATTCTATTGCAAGTAATAAGAAGAACTGTCAGAAGGTGCACGTGTAGCATCTTCAGATCAAAACATTCAGATTGAAGTCTTCTTTTTTTCTTTTTCTTTTTTTGTTGGGTGGGGGGGAGGGGGAGATTATGAGGGCGGCCTTTTTTCTCATTTAGAATGGGGTTTTTCTTCTCTTTCAACAATATGTCAAATGTATATTGGACTTGAATTATAACATATAGGGTTTTTAAATTTTGGGAACTTCAACAATTGGGGGTCTAAAGCAATTACTTTGATTGCTTTACCCTTGAGCCGGTTCTGAATTTCCTCCACACGATATAAATCTTACCAAACAACCCCAGAAGACTATGATACTAGAATGGTGAGACCCTTTCTTCCATTAAGTATGGTAAGGGTCTTAGATAAGGTGATCCCCCGCCTCATATTTCTTTGTTCTCTACATGGACAGACTTACTATGATGATTAACCACAAAATGGAAATTTAAGGAGTGGAAAGGTCTGAAAGCTTTAAGAAATGGTATGACTTTTTTCTCATTTATTTTTATTTTTATTTTTTTTGCTGATGATCTTATACTGTTCTCAAAAGCTAGTGATAATTGTTGTGATGTGGTTTCTAATGGTATTCCCTGGGACCTTCTTTATTTCCATTATTTGGCACCTGTGGAAAGAAAGGAATGATAATTTCATGAATAATATTTAGAATCATGATCAGGAGATTTTTAGGAAAATTCTTCTTAGGCTAGAGATATTTCTAATGCTTTTAGTTTTGAATTGTTACTCCCTAAAGTGAAAGTCTGTAGACTAATTGGTTGGAATTCGCCTTCTACAGGTACCATAAAGTAGAATGTGGATGGAAATGCTAAGGGATGCCCAGGACCGGCAGGATTTGGAGGCCTCTTCAGAAATGACCAATGGAATTGGGTATCTGGTTTTGTTGGAGGCATTGCAGAAGCTAATAGCTTGGCAGTTGAATTGCATCTAATCCACAAAGGTTTGCTGATAATCAGGAGTCACAACCAAAGTGAGTCACGATTGAGTCCGATTCTTTTGGTAGTCACCCTCTTAGCTTTCACTAAAGATTGTATGGCTACGGTGAAAAGTCTGGACTATAACTTCCCCTAACTTCACCCATTCTCTGAGACAAGAAAACAATTGTGCTGACATCCTTGCAAACATCAGAGTGACGGAATTTGAAGATCTAGTGATTCTGGACATTCCCCCTCTTGGGTTAGGACCACTTATGGCGAATATGGCTGGCATTTTGCTTAGTAAACCCGCCTGAGTGTTGGCTGTTTTTTTTTTCACTTCCTGTTTTTGTTTTTCTTTCTTGCTTCTATTGTTGCTTGCTGTCCCTAATACCAAAAAAAGATAATGCTCATGATTAGGAATATAAGATTCTGGCCCACTACACTGCATAGACAGTAGAGGAAAATGTCCCGTGTGCAGTGCTGACTCAAAGGTGGTTGTGATTGATGATCCGTCTGAACAAATCCGAACCTTTTTTATGGTTAACATGGCGGGAAATACTTTTGTAAAAGGTTAGTCCCCTACTTTGGACTCTCTTTTATTTTCAGTTTGCATTTTCAATCCTTAAAGTACAGAAAAAAAAAACAAAAACAAAATCAAAATCAAAAGGTTTGGTATACAAGCTTATTATTAATTTGAGAATCATGGTGAGATATTATAAAGCATGTTTAAGCCACCTTTACAAAAATAAAAATGAGAATACCATGTTAGCCCCATTGACAAATGCCAGTTCTTTCAGTATAGCAAAACATAAATATTGATGTCTAGGAAAATAGACAGTGCGATAAAACTCATAAATTGGAGAATATATGGGTTGAATCTACTTTATTTGAATTGTCAGTGTTGGTATTTAGGTCAGATTTAGTGCTGGCTCACCCACTAAGCCAACAAGGTGGTTGCCTAAGCCCTCAATTGCTTAAGACCCAAAATTTTCTAAAACCATTGAGGATCTATATAGTTTTTATATTTTTTAAAACCATTGAGGACTTGTAGCGAAATGGCTTCCAACCATGCCGTGGTTGGTTTGAAGGAATTTTGGAGAACAACACGATGGCCCATGATGATTCCACTCTAAAAGTGTAATCTTTGTCCCCTAACTAAGTGTTTGATAGCCTCTATATGGGTATTAGTATAGATTTTTAGCAATAAACTGATCTAAAGTGTTTTTCATATGTATTGTAGGTTTTTGGTGATCAAATGGTGGAAAAAGGGCTTAAAGAGAAGAAGACCGTTCGGACGGTGCGTTCGGACGGCCAAATTACCATTCGGACGCATAGTTCAGACAGACAAATTGTCGTTCGGACGCTCCGTTCAGACGGGCGAATTACCGTTCGGACGGTGCGATGGACATGGGAGTTCCAGAGTCTATATTTCCCGTCTAAAGCCGTTCCAGAGGCGATATTTTTCGTCTAAAGCCGTTCCAGAGTCGTCTTTTTCCGTTCAAAGAATTACAAAGCCGAGTTTCCTCATCCGAAGACCGTCCGAACAGTGAAATAACCGTCTGAACGGTTATGGCACCGTCCGGATGGTGCGTCCGGACGCGCTTCGGACGCACTTCGGACGGTGAGCGCAGATTTGCCCTACAACCCAGCAGTCAAAGGAAAAATAGGGATATATAAGTTTTTAGGGCTTTTGCTGCGGGTAGAGAGGGAGAATAGGGGAAAATGATGTATTTTGCTTAGATTTACTTTAGTTTGTTGTATTTAGGGCTTTGGGAAGTATTTAGATAGTTTTCTTGGGTTGATTTGGTGTAATCTCTTACATTTTTCACATTTCAATATATATACATTTTTGGTTTAAAGTCAAGATGTTGTCTCTACTCTTTGAAAAGCTTTCAACCATGGATTCTTCAAGCTAAACCCATTGTTTGGGAGCAAATGTGAAGATCTACCAAGGAATGCATGGAAAATGAAAGGGGAGTTCTTGAATCTTGTTGAATACCTATTTTGCTTATCTTTCTCTAATTATGTTGGAATTAATTGTTGTAGAACTCTTAGATCTATAATCATAGTTAATAACATGTGATTTATTTCTAAAGAACCCATAAATTGTGATAAAACTTAATTCCAACATAATTAGAGATCCCTAAAATTTCAAAGCTAAACTTTCCAAATCAAGGGCCTTTGGACGGTTCTTGATTTGAGTTAACCCAAACTCCCTCTTTCAAATTCCATGCTAGAATTGGTAGATTGGAACATTTGAACCCAAACCCCCTTCTTTAATAAAGTTAAATCTCTATTTGTGCTCATTTGGAATTCCGGTTAAATTAAGAGTTGATTTAGTGTTAAGTGTGGTTGTTGTAATAGAATGTTCATAATTGTCAATTCACTTTAGCTAGAATTAAGTTGTAGGTTTAAATTTCAATTCAATTGCTTGCCTAGTTGCTAGTAAACCAAACCCTCAAACATTAAAAGATTTTCGGTTAAATTTTAGCTAACATAGTAATCAATTTCCCTCGTGGTTTGTGGTTGCAATTTGAATATATTTCTAAACTCTACTTGTTCCTATTGCTAATTGGCACAGGTCTCTTGGGAGAACACGATAGTGGGAGTACTCCACTTAAATTACAAGCACCCCCATCGCGGTGAGCGTGGAAGGGACGAGTCAAGTTTTGGCGCCGTTGTCGGGGACTTGAAGGAACGAGCAAAGTGCGAAAACGAAAAAATTGCAAATCGTAAAAACAAGGTGGGAATTGATCACCCACCTACGAGAGAAGCATCTACGACTTCGGGCCTAGGTAATTTCTTCAAAGTCAATGTGGATACCATGTTAGGATTTTTCTTTCTTTCTTTTCAATAGTTTCTTTTGTTTGATTAACTAGTGACATTGCATATTGTTAGGAGCATTAGAGGAGTTAGGTTAGTGTGTGCTTTATTTGCTAATCGATGGTATTCTAGCACGTGAAGTGGGAGATTGGAGTTGAAAAGCCGTTGTCCGGCATATATATATTGTTTGTGTATGATGTGTTGACTAGGATCGAGGCATACTATTTGTGTATTACATTTGCATGTCCCATTGGGCACGAATTGACAATAGACGCCTTTTACGAGTTGACCCACCATCACGGGCTAACACACCTTCTCCCGGATTTTCATTAGTGGTTGACCTAGGTGCACCTCCTGTGGATGACCTAAACCCCGCACTTAGGCTACCTAATGATGCTCCATCCAATCCAAATATCTTGCCAAACCCACCAATGGGTGGATTGCCACAACACCCTCCTTTACATCCGGCCCATGATTTAGGGGGTGAGAACATGAAGAATGCGAGCAACCATGGTGACATGGGGGCTCCCCAATTCCGAATGAGGGATTTCTTAAACCTACCGCGGCAAGCACTAAGTTCTTGCCTTGTTATTCCACCCCATTATGCCGCTTTGAACATAAGGCCAGGCATGATGCGATTGCTTCCTCAATTCCACGGAGTTGATTTGGAAAGGCCTTATGCCTTCATTAAGGAATTTGAGGATGCATGCTCATTAGTGATGGACAACTCGTGTCCACGAAAAATCTTTTTTCTTAAAATCTTTCCATTTTGTTTAAAGGACACTACCAAGACGTAGTTCAATTCCTTGAGACCACTTTCCATCCACTCTTGGCAAACTCTTCAAGGAGAGTTTTTGAAAAAAATTTTCCTGAAAATAGAACGGAGGCGCTTAGACGCCAAATCTCAAAATTCTCTCCAATGTTGGGAGAATCATTTTTTCAGTGTTGGGAGCAGTTTAAAGAGCTCTTAGTTTCTTGTCCACACCATGGCTCTGCCGAATGGCACATTATCAACATTTTTTATTCTTCGTTAACGCCCCAACTCAAGCAATTCGTTGAGACCATGTGCGCGGGAACATTTATGGATAAGCAACCTCATGAAGCTTATGTATATTTTGATTACCTAGCTAATTTGGCTCGCAATTGGGCCACTACTAGGACCAAAATCTCGAAGGTAGACCAAATACGCTAGGGGCGAAATATTAATTAAAAGAAGTTGATGATATGAATGCTAGGCTTGCCACAATGGCGAGAAAATTAGAGGCTCTAGAATTTAAGAATGTGAGTTCGGTGGGGAGTGAAGAGCCTAAAGGAATGAGTTGTGCGGTTTGTGAGACCAAAGAGCATGACACCATGTCATCCCCAGTTATCCCGGGGATTAAGGAAGCTTTCCATGGCCAATCCTTGCATGGCCAAGCCAATGCTATTGGGCAATACAATCGAGGTGGGGGAAACCCCTACTCCAATACTTATAACCCAGGATGGAGGGATCATCCTAACTTTGGATGGCGTAATGAGGGGACTTCAAATCTCCAAGCTTATCAAGGAGGGTATAACAACCATCAATCTTATCAAGCCCCTCCGTCATAATCGCACCCACAACATTACCAACCTCCACCGGTCACATCATTTCCTACCCAACCTAAATCATTCCAACCTCCACCTCAAGCTCAACCCAACACATACCACCCCCCACATCGAAAGCCGTTGGAGGATACTCTCCAACAATTCATCCAAACCCAAGGGAGGGTAAACTCACGGGTCGACAAAACTTTAGATGACATCAAGAGTTAATTGACTCTTCTTACTCAAGCGTTGACCCTTACTGAGACGGGTAAGTTGCCTGCACAACCTCAACCCAATCTTTCCAGGCAAGTCTATTCCACCGAAACCTTGGCCCCGCCATCAACTAGCCATGAGAATGTTTCGGCCATTACCACTTTGAGGAGTGGTAATACCATTGACAAGACCATCCTTCCTAGGGACCCTACGGGTGGGGTAAAAGTGTCTAAGGTTGATGAGGGGTCGGGAGTTAATGAGGAAGAATCTAGAAAAGGAAAAGGGGTTGAGGGAGGACCAAGTGAGAAAGAAGAGGCGAGTGAGAAAGAAAAAAATGAGAGAGCAAAGAAGGAGGAAGGGAATTGTGAGAAGAAAGAGCCGAGTGGGTCCTTGCCTAATGGTGAGGAAGTTTTGAGAGAGGAACATGAGATCTTGGCTCACGCTCCATTTCCTCACTGGTTAGTTAAACCCAAGAATCAATTAAGTTCGGAGATTTATGAGACTTTTAAGCAAGTCAAAATAAATCTACCACTTCTTGAAACTATTAAACAAGTTCCCTCTTATGCTAAATTCCTTAAGGATTTATGTATTGTTAAGAGGAGATTAAATCTGAGGGAGAACGCTTTTCTTGCTAAGGATGTCCATTCTGTTGTCCAAGTCAAAGCCCCACCAAAGTACAAAGATCCCGGTTGTCCTACCGTGACTTGTGTCATAGGAGACCATAGGATAGAGGGGTCCTTCTAGATTTGGGGTCTAGTGTGAATCTATTGCCGTACTCGGTGTACGAACAATTGGGGCTAGGTGAGTTGAAACCTACGAGGATTACACTCTAGTTGGCGGACCGATCTATCAAAGCCCCTAGGGGAATAGTTGAGGATGTCTTAGTGAAAGTTGATAAGTTTTACTACCCGGCCGATTTTGTGGTCTTAGATACTCACCTGGTTGTTGATCCCCATGCCCGGAACCACATTCCTATCATTTTAGGGCGACCTTTCTTAGCCACATGTGACGCCATCATCCATGTGAAGGGGGGTCTTCTAAAATTGTCCTTTGGGAACATGTCTGTTGAACTTAACATGTTTAATGCGGGAAAACAACCGGGGGATTTAGAGGACGTCCGGGACGTGAATCTTATTGATTCGATAGTGCAAGAGCACTTTGAGAGGCAAATGGTAGAAGACCCTTTGGAGAGAATGTTGACATTGAGCGAAAGTCTAGATTGCTTGGGAGATGAGGAAGAGGGGGATGTTTTTAATGAGGGTAGTGGTCTAGAAGTGTGTCCTATCTTGGTGGTGGGTCAATGGACCCCCACTTTTGAACCTTTGAGCCCTAACCCTACCAAGCCCCAACCATCCAAACTAGAGGCTCCTACACCCGATAGGAAGCCTTTGCCTTCTACCCTTAAATATGTCTTTTTGGGTAAAGGTGAATCTTATCCCGTAGTGATATCTTCATCACTTACGGAGGCTCAAGAAACGAGCTTGTTGGAGGTGCTCAAAAAGCACCGGAAAGCCATAGGTTGGACAATTGCCGATTTGCACGGCATTAGCCCTCTAGTATGCACTCATCGCATATATTTTGAAGAAGGGGCTAAGCCGGTGTGCCAAATGCAATGCCGATTGAACCCAACTATGAAGAAAGTTGTGAGGGGTGAGGTGCAAAAACTTCTTGATGCGGGTATTATATACCCAATTGCCGACTCTAAACGGGTGAGTGCCACCCAAGTTGTCCCCAAAAAGTCCGGAGTGACGGTAGTTGAAAATGTGAATAATGAATTGATACCTACCGGCATCCAAACCGGGTGGTGTATGTGTATAGACTACTATCGCTTGAATGCCGTAACTACCAAGGATCATTTTCCCCTTCCCTTCCTTGACCAAGTCTTAGAGCGGGTAGCGGGACGAGCCTACTATTGTTTCCTTGATGGTTACTCCGGATATAATCAATTGGCAATCGCCATGGAAGACCAAGCTAAAACCACATTTACATGCCCCTTTGGCACATTTGCTTACAAGCAAATGCCCTTTGGGTTATGCAATGCTCCCGCCACTTTTCAGATATGCATGATAAGTATTTTTAGTGATATGGTGGAGTGAATTTTAGAGGTCTTTATGGATGATTTTTCTGTATATGGGGATAACTTTGCTCAATGTCTTCAAAACTTAGAGTCGGTACTAAACTGTTGTGAGGAGAGCAATCTTGTGTTAAATTGGGAGAAGTGTCACTTTATGGTGACACATGGTATAGTCTTAGGCCACATCATCTCCGGGAAGGGCATTGAGGTAGATCCCGCTAAGGTTGAGCTGATTCAAAAGCTACCCTCCCCTAGGAATGTGAGAGATGTGAGATCTTTTCTTGGGCATACCGGTTTTTACCGGAGCTTCATTCAATCCTTTAGATCTATTTCTAGGCCCTTATGTGCCCTCTTGGCAAAAGATGTTCCATTTGAGTGGACTCCATCTTGTCAGCTAGCTTTTGATAAATTGAAAAAACATTTGACTACGGCTCCCATAATCCGGCCTCCAGATTAGAGCCTACCCTTTGAATTAATGTGTGATGCTAGCGACTTTGCTGTGGGGGTCGTGTTGGGCCAACGAAATGAGAGGAAACCTCATGTGCTCCACTATACGAGCAAAACTTTGAATGAAGCCCAAATAAATTATATCACCACCGAGAAAGAACTTTTGGCCACTGTGTTCGCTTTGGACAAGTTTCGCTCTTATTTAGTGGGGTCTCATGTGATTGTTTTCACCGACCACGCTGCACTCAAATACCTCTTGTCCAAACAAGACGCAAAGCCTCGATTAATTAGGTGGATTTTCTTTCTTCAAGAGTTTGATCTTGAAATTTGGGATAAAAAGGGGGTGAAAAACGTTGTCGCGGATCATTTGTCCAGCCTCCCTTTTGAGCACCCTACCAAAGAAGACTTTCTTATTTGTGAGACCTTCCCCAACAAGCAACTCATGTCTTGCAACGCCTTGAATCAAGCCTTAACTCCTTGGTATGCTGATGTGACCAACTATTTGGCCACAAAAGCCATTCCTTCTCATTGGTCCGCATTGGACAAGAGGCGATTTTTTAGGCTAGTAAGACAATTCTTTTGGGACGAGCCGTATTTGTTCAAATATTGCTCGGATCAAGTTGTACGGTGATGTGTGCCGGATGAGGAATTTGAAAGTGTAATGAAATTTTGTCATTCTCATGCATGTGGGGGCCATTTCTCTTCAAAGAAAACCGTGGCAAAAATTTTTCAAAGTGGACTCTATTGGCCGACTATGTTTAAAGATGTGCATTCATTTTGTGTGGCGTGTGATAGATGTCAAAGGCTCGGGAGCCTTTCTAGGAAACACATGATGCCCCTTTACCCTATCCTTGTTTTGGAGGTTTTTGATTGTTGGGGCATAGACTTCATGGGTCCATTTCCTAGTTCATTTGGGTATCTTTATATCTTAGTGGCCATCGATTATGTTTTCAAATGGGTAAAGGCAATACCGGCAAGAACCAATGACCACCAAGTTGTGGTCAAATTTTTCAAAGAATACATTTTTTCCCAGTTCGATATGCCTTGGGCCATCATCAGTGATGGTGGTTCCCATTTCTGTAATAAGCCATTAGAGATACTCATGAGAAAATACGGCATCATTCACAAAGTTGGTTTACCATACCATCCCCAAACACTAGGCCAAGTCAAATTAGCCAACCGTGCAATCAAGACAATCTTGGAAAAGACGATTAATCCATCTCGAAAGGATTGGTCTTTGCGCTTAATTGATGCATTGTGGGCCTATCGAATGGCCTACAAAACCATTCTAGGTGCCTCTCCGTACCGTCTTGTGTATGGAAAAGCATGTCACCTCCCGGTTAAGGTTGAACATAAGGCATATTGGGCTATTCGGCAATATAATGAGGGGTTGGGCGAAACCGGCGACCACCAGAAGCTCCAATTGAATGAGCTAGATGAAATAAGAAATGATGCGTATGAAAATGCAAAAATTTCAAAGGCTAAAATGAAAGTCCGTCATGACTAACACATTCATCGCAAATCTTTTCATGTGGGTCAAAAAGTTCTTCTCTACAATTCCCGGTTGTATTTCTTTCCGGGAAAGCTACGAAGTAGATGGTCCGGCCCCTACCAAATTAGGGAAATCTTTCCCTATGGTGCTATTGAGGTGCAAAATCTTAAGAATGACACACCTTTCAAAGTCAATGGACAACGGTTAAAGCCTTATTTCGAACCCTTCCGAGGCGAGGTAGATTGTGTGGATCTCATTGATCCACCAATCTTGACTTGATGATTGTCCCCTATGTGCTCCCGCCCTCCCGTGTTCTTGTCCCGGACTCTTTAGAGTTAGTCTTGCTTTGAGGACAATGCAATCTCTTAAGTGGGGGGTGGGGCGAGCTTGTTTTGCGCTTGGTTTTTGTGTAAAGTGTATAGGTTGTTTTGTTTTGTTTTATTTCTTTTACAGTTTTTGTTGTTTAATTTAGTGTTGGTTTAGTCTATTAAGTTTTCTAGGTATTCTAGTGTATAAATCGAATTTTTGGAATTTATCGTTCGGACGGTGCGTCCGAACTCGTTTATCCGTTCGGACGGTGAATTTGGACGGCCTGTTTTGTAATAATTTCCCGTTCGGACGGTATCCAGACGCGCGTCAATCAGACCGTTCGGACGCCTTTTGGACCGTTCGGACGGTGATTGCCCGTTCGGACGGTGCGTCTGGACGGTATCCGGACACGCGTCAAACGCTTGGCATCCCCTATAAATAGGCAGCGTCCGTATTGAGTTCAGACTTACTACAGACGCTATGCGGGGAGTTTTTGAGTGTTTTGAGTGTTCTTGGACGATAGCGGAGCCCTGCCGGAGCCCGAGCATATGCCCTTGACTCCTCCACCCTGTGTTTCACGCTTCCCTAGGTATTCCTGCATCTTTCCTCGCGTATTTTTATTCTTTACCTAGGAGACTTTGTAGGGTGTTTAGATAGTTATGGCAGGCAGAGGGGCCCCCGGTGCCCTTCCTGCTGGCGCAGCTGAGGCTGAGCCAGCCCCAGCCTTTGACGTCACACGTTTTGTGTCTGAGGATGCATTCGAGGCATTCTCTCAGACTTGGATGAGGCGAGGCGTAGTGATTGAGCGCTAGATGGACCTAGAGCAGTTTAGGGGTCCTGGTTTTTTGTGGGCTGAGGCCTTTGAGGCCCGGGGTTGGGTCCCTTTGACTACCGTCGAGGGAGATGCCATTTTTGTCTTGCTTGCCAAGTTTATGGTGAATGTGTCAGCCTGTTGTGTTACCCCAGGACACGAGCAGATTACGTCCTGGGTTAGGGGGTTTGACATTGGGATCACCCCCGCCACTTTTGCAGAGGTGTATGGGCTACCTAGGGTGGCAGACCCTCAGTATAGTTTCCCATCTAGGGGGGCCCCAGATAATTTTAGTGTCGTTTCCAACGAGGTTTGCCTCCCAGGCACTGATTGGGGTTTGCGTAGGCAGATGGTGGTTAGCTCATTGCTTCCAATCTACGCCCCCTTGAATATTTTTTGTTGTCAGTCCGTCTACCCCATTACTAGGCATTCTGAGGTTAAGAGGAGTAGGGCTTGTCTTTTGTGGGCTATTAGGGCGGGTAGGTCCATAGATCTTCCGTTATTTCAGTTTAGAGCCCTAGCAGAGGAGATTACGCACCCGCGTGCTCAGGGATCCATCCCTTTCGCGGTCCTTTTGACGCGAGTGATCGAGGCTGCTTTCGGGGCCCCTGCTATTGGACTTCCTCGTCTCTCACAGTCGAGGGAACCCATTGGTAGATCTATCATTCAGCGGGTATTGAGATCTCGCAGACTGCAGCAGCAACAGGAGCAGTTCCATCCACAGCCACAGCCATAGCAACAGCAGCCACAACCACAGCAGCAGCAGCAACAGCAGCAGCCGGGACTTGCTGAGCTGGATCTTGCTGACCCGGATTAGTACTACCCCGATATTCATCAGCATCAGCAGCACTTTCAGCCGCCACCGATGCCCGATCCGACATTGCAGATGCTTGAGCAGATGTGGCAGACCTTAGATATGTTAGCTGCGAAATCAGCACAGCAGTCTGCCGACATTGCTAGGTTGGAGTCTGCCCATGCAGCTCATTTTGCAGCACTTGAGGACCAGATCCGAGCCCAGTCTGAGCAGAGTACTGCATTCTAGGGCCTGCTCCGAGCCCAGTCCGAGCAGATCACCGCACTTTAGGGTTAGACCCGGGGCCAGACCAGGATCATAGAGGAGCTTTTTGTTGAGGTCCGGGCCCTTAGGTCTGCTGTTGCACCGCCTCCAGATGACGATGGAGATGATTGATAGTTTAGGATTGTGATGCATTTTTGTACACACATAACATATCATTGCATCAGATTTTGTACATTGTTTTGACATAATGTATATTGTTTTGATATAGTGGATTATATTTTGAGATTTCTTTACTGTACATCATTTACTTTTGTATCCCCTTGTTCTTTATCTTGTATTGTTGGATGTTTTAGCTACAGGTGTTCACAGATTTTGGTTTATGTTACCCGCCTGTACCATTTTGATAGAAATTTTAGTAGTGTATGGTATCAGTTTCAGTTTTCATTTCTCTCACGCATCTTTTTACATCTCTTATTATGTATGTTTAGCTAGCTTTTGCGATTGATGCGTTAACTCATTTTTGATGCACTATAACATTGTTTTTGACATTAAAATCCGACTTAGATTGAGATGGACTCGTTTTCTTACTTTTAACTCCATGGAGAGTGCTTGATTCATGCATTGGTAGAAAGTTATACACCGTTCACATGAGTTATGCTTTGCAACATATTTTTGTTACTCTATATTGCATTTTCGTCCATACTTAGTGGAGATTGTCACCTTGTGAGCTTTAGAGCGTTTACTGTCTTTTTGAGAGTCTACATTTACTCAATGATTGATCTTTCATCCTCATTTCTCTTGAATAACTTCTTTATGCTTGCTTTTGGTTCATAAGATGAATTCTGATCTTGGGATTGACACTTTTACTATGTGGAATATTATAATTTGGCATCTTTATGTAATTCTAAGCTCATTTCCTTCTTGATAGCCATTATCCTTTTTGTCTTTCACCATATAACCCATTTATCATTTCATTTTTTTTTCACCAACTTCTTTCTCGAAAGATATCATTGAAATTTTTGTATTCCATATCTTTATTCTTTACTATGTTGGGAAGCAAAAATAAAAAATAAAAAAATAAAAAAGAGAAGAAGAAGAAGAAGAAGAAGAAGAAGAAGAATAAGAGTAAGAGAAAAGAAAAAAAAAGGGAGAGTGGGTATATGATATAAAAAATTTATATATAAGAAGACGAAGAAGAAGAAGTGGCATCAAAGTTATAGAGGAGTGTAATCACCCTATTTTTGACCGCTCGGCAGTCTACACTCTGTCCAGACTTGTTTTCAAGTCATTATGGACATATTCCAATCGAAATCAATCCTCTAGTCCAAATTCCGTCTTTCCATCGCTTCGCGGGCCTGTCAGGCCCAAATAGAGGCAAAATAACCAAAATGCCCTTAGGGGCATTGTCCTTTCTTATTCCAATTCCGATCCCTCTCTCGAGACAGTTTATTCCTCAAGACGGTCCGAGTAGCAAAACTACTCACAAAACCGTCAGAGTGGCGGAAACACTCACACCGTTAGAGTGGCAGAAACACTCAAAACCTAGGCACGTCTCTTCGGAGTCGGTAAGACCCCTTTCCAATCCCTCTCTCGAGACAGTTTATTCCTCGAGACGGTTCCAATCCAAGCACGTCTCTTCGGAGACGGTAAGACCCCTTTCCAATCCCTCTCTCGAGACAGTTTATTCCTCAAGACGGTTCCAATCCAGGCACGTCTCTTCGGAGTCGGTAAAACCCCTTTCCAATCCTTCTCTCGAGACAGTTTATTCCTCGAAACGGTCCGAGTAGCAAAACTACTCACAGAACCGTTAGAGTAGCGGAAATACTCACAGAACCGTTAGAGTAGCGGAAATACTCACAACTATTAGAGTAGCGGAAATACTCACAGAACCGTTAGAGTAGCGGAAATACTCAACCCCGTCCGAGTAGCGAAAATACTCAACCCCGTCCGAGTGGCGGAAACACTCAAAACCTAGGTCAATACCCATGTTTGCTAGCTCACTTCGGTGAAAAATGACCAAACTACCCTTAGGACCTTATTCGAGACTTTTCGGTCAAGATAACTATTTTGCCCCTAGGCATCCGAACGCCCCAGGAACCACACCGGCTCTGGGTATCAAACCGGTAATGTCCCGAGAATACTTTTTTAGTGTTCTCGAGCTCCCTTTACCTTTCCGGATCATTCCGAGTTAGTTCCGGCCAACCCGGTGCAAAATGACCGTTGTGCCCCAAGAGGGTCGGTCTCCTTCTTCGACCACACCGGCTCTGGGTATCAAACCGGTAATGTCCCGAGAACACTTTTTATAGTATTCTCAACCTTTCTTTACCTTTCCGGATCATTCCGAGTTAGTTCCGGCCAACCCGGTAAAAATGACCGTTTTGCCCCTAGAGGGCCGGTCTCCTTCTTCAACCACACCGGCTCTGGGTATCAAACCGGTAATTTCCCAAGAACACTTTTTATAGTATTCTCAACCTTCCTTTACCTTTCCGAATCATTCCGAGTCAGTTCCGGCAAACCCGGTACAAAATGACTGTTTTGCCCCTGGTGGGCTGGTCTCCATTTTCGACCACTCCGGTCCTGAAAATCAAACCGGCAACCTCTGGGAACATTCTAAATAATGTTTCCATATCCCAAGTTTTCTTCCGAGACAGTTTGAGTCTGTCCCGGCAGTTTTTCGGTCCGGTTGACCGTTTTGCCCCTAAAGGCTCGGTCAACCTTTCCGACACATCCAATCCTCATTTTTCAAGTCAAATACCTCCAGGACACTATTTTAAGTGTTCCTGCTTCTTTCCGGCCTTCCGGATCACTCCCGGCTCCTTCAAATCATTCCCGGATTTTCCGGAGTCACTCCTAGTGAAGCCAGGCTAAAGTTTACATGGTAGTCACTAGTACAGGCGCCCAAATCTAGTCAAAGATACGTTGCTTGCCGACCTTAATTGTTTCCTAAATGGCTGGCACCACTAGCAGTGGCGCCAAGCCAAAAAATGGCCTGGCGCCACTACTAGTGGCGCCAGTATAAATTTTGCCCTGGTGCCACTGCAACAGGCGTCAAGCTTGTCCAACTTCTAGAAATACAGAGCCTTGATCAACGTGAAAGGGGTCTGCAAACTTAACCTAAGAATCTCATATTTCGATATACAGAGCTCGAGCACCTCCTAAACCCTAGCCTCCCTAGGTTTTCCCATACCCTAGCCACCATACATAAACCCTAGCCTCCTATACACTCATACACTCCTCCATACACTCATACACTAGCCTTCAACCACTCTCTGAAGACTTGAAGAGCAGTCATCCAAAGCTTGAAGACAATCCTTAAAGACTGAAGGTGAGGATCAAGACCGAAGATCGTAGACTGCACGACGCGTAAAATAAACAAGATACAAGGTAGGCTCCCTATTTAATTTTCTGCACTTCCCTCCTCTCTCTTCTCTCTCCAACCCACTTGGGTTTTCTCTATTTTAATCCCCCAGCTCTTTCCCGCCCTTTCTTTGCATGCTTGAAACAAGGGGATTCCCGGTCCATGTGTAGGATTGGACTATTGGAGAGTCACCGTGTTGGGGGCTTTCTTCTAGTCTAACCAAAGACCATGTGGGTTCGGCCCCCTTGATTATGTGGTGAAGCCTTAACTTTGTATGTTTACGACCCCAAATTGCATTGTGCATATCATAGTCTTGCATCTTCCAAAATTCGTTTTCAAAAAGTTGTTTTCAAAAATCGTTTTCAAACTTGTTTTTAAAATTGCATCAAAAGCTCTTTTTCAAAAACATGTTTTCAAAATCACAATCCTAGGGTGATTCTAGCCTTTCCATGGCTAGGGTTGCTTTAGGAAAGTGTTATATTAAAAGTGAACTTTTGGTCTATATTTTCAAACCTTGTTTTCAAAACCACTTTCTTAAAATGGTTCTAGTCCTCTTATGGCTGGAATTGCTTTAGGAAAGTGAGATGTTTTTAATCTTTCTAAAAACTCTCTCTCTTCAAAAATCTCTTCCTAAAAATCTCTTTTTCAACATACTTTCCTAAAACACTCCTTTTCAAAATCGTTTTCAAAAACTCCCTTCCAAAACCTATTTTTCAAAACTCTCTTTTTCAAAATTCTCTCTCCAAAATCTTTTCCTCAAAATTCACCCTCTAAAAACACTCCCTAGATTCACCTTCCTAAGAACTCTCTCCAAAAATCTTTCTAAAAACTCTCTTCCCAAAATTTTTCTTCTAGGAACTCTCCTCTAGGATCTTCTTTCCAAAAAAAATACGTTTCTAAAAACACACTTTCCAAAACTCCCTCTTTCCTAAAATCTTTTTCCAAAAACTCCCTCTCCAAATTCACTTTCCAAAAACTCCTCCCTAGGATTCCCTTCTAGAAAACATTCGTTTCCAAAAATGCACTTTCCAAAAACTCTTTCCTTAAGAAGCCCAAGTCAAGCCCTAGAACCCACAATTAGGAAACCCTAAATTTTCTTCCCAAAAACATGATTTTCAAACTTTGCCCCAAACCTAGGTTTCCAAAACCTCTAGTTTCACATCCAAACTATACATGTTTCCAAAACCTCTTTTCTACGTCAAAACAACAATTTTCCAAATCTAGGGTTTCTAGAATCTCCCTTTCCAAATCCTATCTTCCCTTTAGGAAACCAAATCAAATCTCCCTGTTTAGGAAACTAGATCCTATCCTCCGTTTTTGAAAACAAAAATCAAACCTTTTCTTTTAGAAACCAAATCCAACCCCTTCTTAATCCGAAACTTTCTTAATTCAATTCCTTCCTAAACCGTAAGTTTCCTAAACCTAAACCTTAAATCTTCCCTTAAATTTCAAAATCCAAATCTTTCCTAATTCGAATCCTTCCTAAACTTTCACTTTCCTAAATCTTAAGTTTCCAAAACTTGAACGTAAAAATCTTTCCTAAACTCTAAAACTCAACTTTCCAATCTTTCCTAATTCAACCCTTTCCTAATTCTACCCCTTTCCAAAATCTTTTTCAAATCCAAGCTTTCAAATCTTTCCTAAACTCAAACTTTTCCTAATCTTAAGATTTCCTAAAACTCTAAAACTTTCTAAATCTTAAACTTTCTAAATTTGAAACCTTCTTAAGTTAAATCTTTCTAAACCTAAAAACTTTCTAAATTCTAAACTTTCCAAAACTTCAAAATCTTTTCAAATCTAAGACTTTTCTAAACTCAAAACTTTTTAATTTAAGACTTTCTTAAGTTGAAACTTTCTTAATTCAAACATTGCCTAAACTAAAAACTTTCCTTTTTCAAACCTTTCCTAAAACGAAACTTTCTTATTTTCAAAACTCCCTTGTTTTCAAAGCTTTCCAAATTCAAAACTTCCCTTTTTCAAAACATTTCTAAATTCAAAACTTTCCAATTTTCAAAACTTTCTTAATTCAAAACTTTCCTAATTTGAATACTTTCCTAAATTGAAACTTTCCTAAAACAACACTTTCCTAAAGTGAAAACTTTCCTAAACCTAAAACTTTCTTAAATTCCAAACTTTCCTAATTTTAAAACTTTCCAAAAACCAAACCTTCCTTTCCTAATTCGAACATTTTCTAAAAATCCAATTTTTCTAAATCTTCCAGATCCAACATTCCAATCCAATCTTTCTTAATCTCAAGTCTTCCCTAGGTCTCCTATCTTTCCTAAGTCTAGGTTTCCTAAACCTCCATCTTTCCAAAACCAAGTCTTTCCAAAATCAATCTTTTCAAATCAAAGTCCAATCTTCTTCTCAATTTCAATTTCTAATCTCTTCTTCTAATCTCAAATCAAATCCAATTTTCAATTCAATCTCTTTCTTCCAATCCAATCTCTCTCTTCAAATCAATCTCTTTTCAATCGGACTCTTGTCCGAACTACGACTGACCTGATTCCCCCAAAGGGATACGTAGGCAACCTTCATAGGTGCGGTCACAATATTTTTCAAACTTTCAATTCCACCCTCATGGGTGCGGTTTCAAAATTCTTTCCAAATCTCAAATTCCAATCTATTTTCAAAATTCCAATTTCAAAATTTTTATTTTCAAATTCCTATTTCCAAATTTTCAAACTTTTCAAATTCAATTTCATCTCTTCAAATATATTTTCAAATCAAAGTAATTTCTTTTTAAATCTATTTTTCAATTCTTTTCTATTGCTTGCATATCATGCATCATGCTAAATTAGTTTTCAAACATTGTTTTTCTAAAGTGAATAGGGTTGAACTATAGTTAGTCGAAGACTCTCATAGGTGAATCTAGGGTAGCTTGACATGTAGGTACCGAAAGGGCGGGGTAGGGTGATAGCTTAGTGCGTCTTCCCTACACGTAACCAACCTCCAAACCTAGATCACTGTTTTCAAAGACCAAAAGGAGTTATTTTTCTAAAAAAGGGCTAAATGTTTTCCAAAGGTTGCCAAACAACCTGTTTTCTTTAAAAACCGTCTCTCGAGGAGATATTTTCAAAAATTGTTTTCCAAAAACCCTAAGTGTAGTCTTCGGATTATGCTTAGTTTTTAGGTGACCTAACTCACCTTAATCAAGTTAGGTGGCGACTCCAAATCTTTTTCAAAAGCCTTTTATTTCAAACCTATTTTCAATTCAAACCTAGTCGCACTCATTCTTCTGGGAGGGTGAGTTCTAACGAGAGAGTATAGTGTTTTTCCCACTTGGGTGAGTATTCCTCGAGTGCGAAAAATCTGGGCGCGACAAGTAGTAAAAA
>CM065387.1:38577500-38602500 GCA_033060915.1 Euryodendron excelsum | reverse complement strand
CACATCACATTTTTAGGACTGTTCCTCACGTCTTTAGGGTTTTTCCAGTTTTCTGCCTTAGTCCTTGCGCCATTACTATTCCTTCATCTTCTTTGATTACAACAGATTATATTCTCCATAACAGTGGAGTTACAGAATACAAGAAATCAAAATCTTCAAAAACAGTGGAGCTTCAGATTACAATAAATCAAAATCTCCAAAATAGTGGAGTTCCCATGCTTCTAAAAACAATTATTACATCTGATTCTATGCTTCCTTAAACCTGAGTTCACAATCTAAGAATCATGTAAAAACCATAATCACATAATATACATTCATGTGACCATAACAACCAGGTAGAACGTTGCAAAATAGAGGTTAGCACAAATCCACGTTCTACCCTAAGCATGCATGGAACCAATTTTCGGAGAACATGGTAGGTATTATATGTATACAGTATCAACCAAGGCTCTGATACCAGTTGTTGGGGACCGCGAAATTTTTCATGACCTGGCTATAATGTATATACATACTACCAAAAATTCTGATTTGATTAGCATAGCTTAATCTACGTGATTAGAATCATACTTTCGATATCTCTCTGGTTTGATCCCGAATAACAAGAATCAGCACTAAGCACGAAGTAACCGCTCGAACTCAACCTTCGGACTTCTACTGTATTCGTCGTACACGCTTTGCTCAGAGAGTGGGCTCGCCATTGCTAGGGTTTCTCTTCTTCACAAAAACGTGTATCTCTCAATTATGTGCAGAGTGTAACCTTAGCAGCTCTTAGAGCGCGTATATATAGAGGCTACAACAGGGACCATAGGATTAGTATAACTAGAGTTTCCTACGCAAATAAGGACTCCTAATCCCACTAGGATTAATCCTTATTTACGTAAATTATAATTTATACTACTAACGAATTATAATTGCACTCCCTGTTATACTAGAAATTATATTTCGAGCTCCATATTATTAAATGCTTATTTATCTCCCCACGTTAAGATTACAGATACCCATCTATTAAATTAAATTACTGACAATTAAATTTAATAGACTTATTTAATTCCTTGAGACCTTCCACTAAACTTATTTGATATGTCGAATTCATAATCTACCTGCAAGGTTTGACATAATCAAAACTTATAAGCTTCCTCAGGGGGATATCATCAATCCTTATACGAGGATGTGGATTCCATCAATAATAAATATTTACCATACACGTAATGTTATTGTCCAACTCACTGAGTTTATTGACCCACAAAGAATCTTACTCTTCTGTGAATCAAAATAATAAATACTACATGCACATGTCTATTTATTATATTAAGATTAAGAGCATAAACACTCATAATAATCATGATGTATTAAAGTGTACTAATGCAAGGAGTTGGAACTATATCGTTCCCCATAGTCAAAACAGACCTATTAAAATCTTGTACTACAGTCCTACTGATGGTGTGTCCATTTCTATCTAAGACTGTGAATGATAAGCTTATATTTTATAAGAACTGATGCTCTGATCTTCCGTGTGTAAGATGTACTCTACACACCAAATTATCTACTATATAGAATAAGAGACACACATGCATAATCATTAAATGAATAACGCAATGCAAACATTGCTCACATAAATTCTCAATTAAAATGGAATAACTAATTTATTAATAAATACTAAAACCATTACACAAAGCATGTCTTTTAGTATAAATTCCCAACAAGATCTTCATTTCATAATCAACGAACTAGATATAATCTTATTATGCAATGGAGATCTTCATTTTATAACCAATGAACTAAATGTAATCTTATCATGGAATGGAGATCTTTATTTCATAATTAATGAACTAGATATAATCTTATTACATGTCTTACTAAAACTACGTCGTTTTGTATTAAAATTTATTTCTTTATATATAACTATAAAATTATTTTTTTTAATTTAACTCATAACTATTTATTTTTATTTTAACTGATGTATCAATACCTCAATCAATTAAATGAATATCTCCATTCTAAATCATAAGATAGAGAGAATCCAAATCCTTTTTCTGGAGGGGCTAAAAGTTTCTTACATTTTAGAGGGGCTAAAGATTTCTTGTATAAGAGTAATGCTACATACACGCCTACCAACCATGTCTCCAATCACTTCTGCTGAATTGACACATAATAATAGGTAGACTAATTCTCACTCTGTCTCTCTCTCTACCTACTAACATGTGTCAATGCAATAAGAATGGTTGGAAGCGTGTACGTAGCATTAATGCTCGTCTAATTATGGGACATCAATTAACGTTGGATATGAATAAATTAATTTTATATTTTTTTTTACCAATTTGAATTAGTTGTGAAATTCTTTATTAATTGCATAAAAACTATGAATTAAAGGAAGACAGGGGGCTTCAATCATGAAATTAAGCAAATGAAAACTATTTGAATCAAATATATATGAAGTTAGTATGGTTAGATTCTAAAATATAATGCATCTATTTAATTTTGTATATAAAAATCCACCAAAATGATGTGGTGATAATATTTTTAAAATTAAGAACCATTATTATAGGTGTTTTGTTTAGAATCGAAAGCTCTCAATTAGCCAAATTATTTTGTAAAAAAATTGTATATAAAATTTTTAATTGTATAGCATTATTTTTTTTTAAACATTGTTCATCAAAATATAAGAGATGAGAGGCATTACAACACTATTTCATTTTAGGAGCATTATTATTGCTCTTTTCTAATGCTAGGTTTAGATTTTGCAGTATATCAGACCTATCTATTCTCGACAAAGCGCCTTAACATATATATAAAGTTTTTTCTTTTTCATGGTATCCAAACAAGAAACAATGATTTCCTTTGCCAAATCAGTAATTAATTAGTATATTAAATTAAGAGGAGGACAACATTTTCCAATGCAAAAAAAAAATTGACTCACTAAAGTTCAATCGCAATGTGACTTATTTGTCAATTGCTGTTTGTAAATGTGACAGAAATTAGACATGTGATGCATCACAAACACTTTTTTAGGGACATAAAAAAATATATATATTTACTTCACTTTTTACCGAAAATAAAATAAAAATATTTAAAAAATAAAATAATTATTATCTCTCAATCCATTATTGCCATGTGAATAATTATGAATATAATAGCACTCATCACCACTTTTTCCCAAACCTTCTCTCCCCTCTTCTTTCTCCTGACCTCCCTCTGTGCAACTCTTGCCCTCTCTGTGGAACAACATTTTTTTCTCTCTCTCTCACTCACTCCACAACTCCTACTCTTTCACCCGCCAATACCAGCCTCGCCCTCCCTCACCGTAGCCGCAGCAACCCATCCCCTTACGCGCGTGCGCGCACACACACTTAATGTTTGTAAACCCTCCTTGCAAACTCACGGAACTACACCACCCAAGCCCACTCTCCGTTTCCCTTTCTAACCTTTCAGCAGAACATATGTTCAAAAAAAATTTCGTGTCTTAAGCTATTTGGCCAAATAGTGATTTTGGTCATTTGCATCAATATATGGATTTCTCTGCATATTTGACAGTGTAACTCTAGATATACATTTCTTGTGGGTAGCTTTATTGATTGTCAAAATTAATAGAGAGAGAGGAGTTGCAGAGATGGAGGTGTGTTTATATATGATTGTGAGTGTGTGCCGTGTGAGTAGAATCAGATTAGAAAAGAGAGATGTAAACACGAAGAGAGAGACATGTGAATCTCCTTACTTGCCCTCAAAACAATTGCACATGATGTGATATGCACAACTATTTTCGGTCACCTTTATAAACGGTAATTGATCGAGGGATCACATTGCTGTTGACTGAAAGTGTAATGGGCGACAGTCACAATTAAAAATAAAAATGACCAAAGTGGGATCGTAGTCAAAGTGTAAATGTGCTAAATATATTTAACCTTACTTTTTTCCTCTTTTTGGTATCCAAACTAGAAACAATGATTTCCTTTGCCAAATCGGTTATTAATGTGTACTCCGAAATTAAGAGTAGGTCAACATTTTCCAAAGCAAAAAAAATTTGACCTACTAAAGTTCAATAAATTTTCAACTTTCAATCTCTTTTTTTTTTTCCTTTTTTAAATTTCTGGGAGCAAACAACTTAATTACATACATGTTATTACATCATCATTCTAGTGAAACTTTTTTGTACAAATTTTATGGAAGAATAGGAGTTTTCTTCTTGTAATTAAAAGGCATCGTAATTGGTGTTTGGTTTTGGAAAGAAAGCTTCTCAATAACCACACAATTTTATATAGAAAAGTCAATTTGAATTTTCTAATTTTATAGCATTACCCTTTTGACCTTATACCGAGTCATACATTGAGATGCGAGGGATTATAACGTAGTTTTGTTTTAGGGGTACTAATGGTAATGCAATACATCCTCAAAAGTTCCAAGGACCGTGGATCTAATGTGTCTACTGCAGTCCATTTTTGCCACCAGCTTTTGATTTTGCCTGTAGTTGTCATCCTCAAACTCATAGAGATCTTTCAGGCCCCAAAGTTTATGGAGTTTATTGCATTTCTAAGTCTATGTTTTGCTTACTCTTTTCTCGCTTCTGAAAATGCACCCCTAACTCTTTGTCTTTTCTTTATCAATTTCTAATTTGCTAGCCTTTGAAACTCTAGGTTTGTTCTTTATGCCTATGTTCAAAGCACTCATGTTCTTTTGTTTGCAAAAAAGAGGAAAGATAGAATTCAATAAACCATACAACATGTATAGCTTTTTATTTAGTTATCAAATAATACATCAGAAAAGTACATGATGAAACAAATCTCTCAACAACCTCCACTTAGGGATGCCTTATATATAACTTCATGAGTTACTAATTTTAGCAAAGGCATTGGCACAAATATATATACATATATGAATATATATACACACATATTTATTCATATTCGTGTGTATATATATATGTATTTGAATATATCAAACCTTCCCCTTTTTTATGTGTTTTTCAGTCTTTTATCTTCACCTACAAACATAATAACGGTGCTAAATAAAAAGCAACTGCTTATAGTGAAACAATTAAAACCTAACTCCCCCCAACTAAGCTCAAAGCTGAATATATACCCAGCTTTGCACGAGTCACAATCGTAGCATGCTTCACCAGGTTTTTGGCTCCACGTGAAGCAATCAGGATCTCTAGACGTCAAGCCTGATTTTGGGACCTCCCAGTGTGTCGCATTCTTGTACTTGAAGCTGCAATGCTTTGGTGGCCAGCAACATCTAGCCTGCATTTGGTAAAAAAAAGAACAAAAAGAAATAAAATTAAAACTACATATAAGAGGCGACCCAGCCCAGCCCAGCAACATCTTGCTTGCATATATGTAGTATTTACATAGAAAATTATAACTTATGTACCTTGACCTAAGTATGTGAATTGGCCCAGCTTGGCCCAGTTCGGGCTTAGGCTTGCCGGGTCTAAGTCGAGTTCGGGCCAAAATACCAAACCCTAGGCTCAAGCCCTACCCATGGCCTTACAAGTGGGCTCAGGATCAAGCTTATAGTGGTCTTTTAGGCTGGCTTGGTAGGATTGATCAATTTTAATTTAAAAATTTTAAATAATGATTTTAATTTTAAAGTAAATTTAAAAAAATGGGAGTTAACTTGTAAATTACTATAAAAAAAAGTACAAAATTTAAATACTTAAACTAAACTTATAATAAAAACATATAAATGGTATTTACTTTGTAATTAAACTTATGAGTAATGATGGGTATATTTTAATTTGATAGTTAACGGAACTTTTAATGGTAATTGGTAAGATATTTATATATCTAAGCTTATAATTGTATTAGATTTATAATTATATAAGTAGTAAGACATTTACATAATTAAACTTACAATTATATAAAATTTATATTAAACTTTTAATTATATAAAGTTTAGACTTATAATTAAACTTAATATAGGCTTCGGGTTGGACTAAGGCTTCGAGTCGCGCTGGCCACCCAATGGAAGGCCCAAGCCCACCAAAGGGGGGCCAGGGCAGGGTTTGGGCTGCCCATGTACCCCAAGCCAAATTTACATCCCTATCTTGACCCTATCAAAAATAAATTGACCCTACCAAAACTGTCATAATCACCTTATTAAAAATAAAAATAAAGAATTCAAATTTCTTGAAATTTGTATATGTGAAGAATTAAAAGCTTGTTATTATATTTTTTTAATCTCTAATATACTAACATGCCTAAAAAATACCCAACCTATAATTGTTGTTTAGTCTTTAACTACTAATATTAAAAATAATTAATTTCATATATATTTTGTACTATTGCAGTATATTTCTCATCTAGCAGAGCACACCTATATGAGACAGAAGGTTATGGAAAAACACATAACAACGTGGAATTACCAACTCTCTTACTATAATGTAAAACATATTTCAAACAAAAAACAAAAGTTCCAACGGTCCAATTTCTCTCACTTGCTACTCACTACATATAACAATATATATCTACATGGAGTTTTTTACGAGAATATGTTTAGCTTTAAAAATAATTTCCAAACTAATGTTCTCCTAAAACTATTTCTTAATTTATGGTTTATTTTGCCACATCATGTGCCATCTAGGAAAGAGAAATGAGCAAACCAAAAAATTATTATGAAAAACGGTCATTTCAAATGAAAGCTTTATTTAAAATTATCCACACTAAACAACTCCGCCCCTTTAATCTGCCAAAATCGCTTGATCGAAGGTAATGCAACTAGTATCATCATATTAAGCAACCCCACAGCCAAATTTATGAGACCAGCCCTATCATCTGCCATTGTGGAGGAACATCGCTTGTAGGGGATCAGCCTCAAATAGTTTTACTTGCTTTTTAGGCACAAGCTTGCTCAGTTAATTATTTTTTTGTTCAGACTTTTAACTGACTGTTTTTTCAACCTCATGCAAAGCCACTGCTCACACGAATCATATAAATTTTATGGTACTGCATAAATTATGATTGATCACAAGAGACGTGAGGTGAAACGAAACTTCAAACATTTTGCTTGGTATAAGAACAAATCAACCACTGAACCAACTCTTGTGGTTAGGTTGCTCAATTAACAGAGGTTCGATACAACAATACCATAAATAATATTAAAAGGATGAAATAATTCACCAAACTCATTATCCAAATATTACAGCAAAATTTACTTCTACAGAGCAGTGTTAAATAATAATGGAAAAAGATTAAAATAAAGCCACGTATTAACGGGTTGGGGTTGGGTAGTACGTTTTATGGCTAAATAAAGTCTTCATTTGAAGTGGGCGGTTTTTCTAATCATTATTTTTTTTTTATGGTTTGCTTCTCTCTTAAATAGCATATGACCTGGCAAATTTGACTTTAGACAGAGTAATAATTTTAGGACGACACTAATTTGGAGATTATATTTAAAACTTACAATATTTTGGTTAAAAACTCTATCTGCATGCTATAATACATACAAAGGAAAGATTCCAAATAAAAAGAAATAAAGTGTAAACAAGAAGAAAGACGGAGTGAAAGAAAAAAGTTTATTAATTTTTGTATGACATCGATGATCATTCATTAAAATAAAATCTAAGGTTTTAAATTGAAACCTGCAATTTTAAATATTTAATGGTTGAAAAAGGTATAATTTTATAATCCTTTATGATATTTAATCAACACTTGATTAATTTAATGATATAAGCTAGTGCAATACTTATTTGCTTGTTGTTTCTATTTTCTGTTTGATAGTAAAAAATAAGATTGTCAATTTTGTGACACTATAATCATGTTCTAATAATTTAAAAAAATTGTTGATTAAGAATTTACACTTACATATACTGTTTATTCAAATTTGTAGTATTATATTATAAGAAAATAAATATTATTTCTTGGCAAATTTTACCAAATGACAAGTTAATACAAAAACAAGTTCTTGAGTTAACCTCACTGAAGAAATCTTGGAGCCGAAACTATAATACTACGAGAGAGAGAGAGAGAGAGAGAGAGAGAGAGAGAGAGAGAGAGAGAGAGAGAGAGAGAGAGAGAGAGAGAGAGAGAGAGAGAGAGAGAGAGAGAGAGAGAGAGAAATTACCTCCATAGACATTGTTGGGGTATCCCTGAAGTCCCTTCTGCAAATTCTTTTTTCAAGGAAGCATCTTCGGATACCCTCCCATTTCCTATCATCCACTAGCTTAATTTGTAGCCACGGTGGAATAGTTTTCAAGTCATTCCCACTTGTCTCATTATTATTGAAGGAGAAGATTCCAGTTGCTATGGGAAAACCAAAGAGTATACCAACACTTAGTGCAAAGAATGCCACAAACATTAACCCATAAATTATGGGCAATGTTTTGAGCTTCCAATTCGTAAACGTGAACAATAAGCCAATAAAAGAAATGGTGAGCATGTACACCCCAAACCCCAATTTCCAATATTGGTTGGAGTATCCGCATTCTCCATCGTCATGCAGAAGCTGCAAGAAAGCTGTGATAATGAAGAAGAGAGACGAGGCTAAGCCTACGATGTTGAGGAGGGCCAAGATTATTCTTTTAGGATCCATTTCTTCTAACTGTAATTCAAAAAGGAATAAGAAGAAGCTGTATTTATAAACAAATATATATATATATATATATATATGTGGAGAGAGAGAGAGAGAGAGAAGGGTCAATTCAATTTTAGATATCGATGATGACCACACGTTTAATTTAAGTATATGTTAGCTGTATAATTAATAATAAAAAGGTCAGGTCAAGAAAAAGCCTAATAATAAAGGTCAAGTCAGATCAAGAATTTGATTGTTTCAAATATGATCTAATCATTTTCTATTATTAGTTATATTTATAATTATCCTTCTGGTAAAAAATATGCAATTATCTACAAGCTATACACCTCATAACAACAAGTTCATGTAGATTTGTTTTATTGATTTATAGTGCTATGTCAGTATTTTGTTGACGTTCATGTCACAACCGGAGATTTTAAAAAAAAAATGTCAAGGTGGATTTCAAGAGGCAGGTAATTTGCTTCAAGTTCTCAAATTATTTGTAATTTCTCATTGGAGATCCTAATTTTGTGGAACCTTTTTTTACGTGTATATACATGTATACAAAATCACGTACAAAGAAGACCTTTAGAATAACAAATCTGTTCCTTCTGCAACTGTTTCCACCTATTCAGATTTGCAGATTTCTGGCTAATTTTGTTGAATTTTTACTTCTTTGAATTGCAACATTAATCATATAAAATGGAGAAACATGTGTAATATTCAAATAGTACCTACCACCACGAATACCATCATGAGTAAAAAATAAAAGAAGCATTAAAGACTGTTAGATGGGAGCAGTGAACCTCAGGGGCAATTAAATGTCCAAGTAGGCTAATAAACAAACCAAGGCTCATGCATGGAAATAAGGCATCCATGAAGGTTCGTTGCTTAATCAGTAGAATTGGAAACATAAAGCAACAGATGCATCCACCACCGTAGCCGCAGCAACCCATCCCCTTACGCGTGTGCGCGCACACACACACTTAATGTTTGTAAACCCTCTTTGCAAACTCACGGAATTACACCACCCAAGCCCACTCTCCGTTTCCCTTTCTAACCTTTCAGCAGAACATATGTTCAAAAAAAATTTCGTGTCTTAAGCTATTTGGCCAAATAGTGATTTTGGTCATTTGCATCAATATATGGATTTCTCTACATATTTGACAGTGTAACTCTAGATATACATTTCTTGTGGGTAGCTTTATTGATTGTCAAAATTAATAGAGAGAGAGGAGTTGCAGAGATGAAGGTGTGTTTATATATGATTGTGAGTGTGTGCCGTGTGAGTAGAATCAGATTAGAAAAGAGAGATGTAAACACGAAGAGAGAGACATGTGAATCTCCTTACTTGCCCTCAAAACAATTGCACATGATGTGATATGCACGACTATTTTCCGTCACCTTTATAAACGGTAATTGATCGAGGGATCACATTGCTGTTGATTGAAAGTGTAATGGGCGACAGTCACAATTAAAAATAAAAATGACTAAAGTGGGATCGTAGTCAAAGTTTAAAGGTGCTAAATGTATTTCCTTTGCCAAATTGGTAATTAATTAATACTCCAAAATTAAGAGTAGGTCAACGTTTTCCAAAGCAAAAAAAAATTTGACCTACTAAAGTTCAATAAATTTTCAAATTTTGATCTCTTTTTTTTTTCTTTTTTTAAATTTCTGGTTACATGAAATGTTAATGAATCTTGGTTTTTGAAGTGGCTATCGCTGCATCGCATGATCTGCTAGGATCTACATTTGTTATACCTAGGTATTGTCCCTATGTTAATTATTCAGTAGGTTCGAAATACCATGTCAGCATGATAATGTAGTGTGCCCAACCTATTGAAAATAAACACATATATTTTTTTTTATCAACTCAACTACATAGGTAATAAGTATGAACATGTTAGGAAAGTTTTTATTTCCATTATTGTAAAAAGTTGGCCAATTACCCTAAAAATTAGGTCAATCAACCTAAAATAGGAACATATATTTATTTTTAATAAGTTGGACAAACCACATAAACATGTTGATGTAATTTTTTGGACTTACTGAATAATTTCTCCAATGTAAGGGGCTAAAGGTTACTTGTCCAATGATGGGACTTCAATTAATGGTGGAGATGAATGAATTGTAATTTTTTAAAATTAATTTGTAGTTGTTATGAATATTCTTTATTAATGGCGTGAAAACAATGATTGCATCATAACTATGAATTAAAGGGAGACAGGTTGGTTTTAATCATGAAATTAAGCAAATGATAGCTATATGAGACAAATATTTGGCTAAAACATGTTAATATTGTTAGATTCTACTATATAAAGCACTAGTTTTAATAGAAAAAAATACTATTCTTTTATAAAATTGCACAAACTATCCCATTAAAATGATGTGGCGGTGGTCTCTTTGGGATTAGGATCCTCTCAAATTCATGATTAGAATAGAGATCTCCATTCTTTTATCATATATCTAAGTAAACTGCTACGTTTATATTAAATTTTATTTGCTAATATATAACCACAAAACTATTTATTACTCAATAAGTTTTAAGTCAACTCATCCTATCCCTTTAATTTTATTTTGGGTGAAATGTTAACTTCTTAATTAATAGAATGAAAATCTTCATTCTAACTATAAAATAAAGAGAATCCTTATCCCTTTCTTTTCTTTTTTCTTTTTTAAATTTTAAGAGTAACATTATACAGCCAAAAGGTTCATACATAATTTTTCGTATAAATTGACGTGTTTAATTGAGAGCTTTTTACTTTAAAATAAAACATCCATTACAATAGCTCTTAATTACACACATGTTATTCCATTATCATTCTAGTGAAACTTTTGTGTACAAATTTTATGGAAGAATAGGAGTTTTCTTCTTGTAATTAAAAGGCATCATAATTGGTGTTTCGTTTTGGAAAGAAAGCTTCTCAATAACCACATCATTTTATATAGAAAATTCAATTTGAACTTCTTAATTTTATAGCATTACCCTTTTGACCTTATACCTAGTGATACATTGAGATGAGAGGGATTATAACATAGTTTTGTTTTAAGGGTACTAATGGTAATGTAGTACATCCTCAAAAGTTCTATGGACTGTGGATCTAAAGCGTCTACCGCAGTCCATTTTTGCCACCAGCTTTTGATTTTGCTTGTAGTTGTCATCCTCAATCTCATAGAGATCTTTCAGGCCCAAAAGTTTATAGAGTTTATCACATTTCTAAGTCTATGTTTTGCTTACTCTTTTCTTGGTCCTAAAAATGAACCTCTAACTCTTTGTCTTTTCTTTATCAATTTCTTATTTGCTAGCCTTTGAAGCTCTAGGTTTGTTCTTTATGCCTGTGTTCAAAGCACTCATGTTCTTTTGTTTGCAAAAATGAGGGAATTCAATAAACCATACAACATGTATAGCTTTTATTTAGTTATCAAATAATACATCAGAAAAGTACATGATTAAACAAATCTCTCAACAACCTCCACTTAGGGATGCCTTATATATAACTTCATGAGTTACTAATTTTAGCAAAGGCATCGGTACAAATATATACATATATGAATATATATACACGCATATTTATTGATATTCGTGTATATATATGTATTTGAATATATCAAACCTTGCCTTATTTTGATGTGTTTTTCAGTATGTTATCTTCACCCACAAACATAATAAGGGTGCTAAATAAAAAGCAAATGCTTATAGTGGAGCAATTAAAACCTAACTCTCCCCAACTAAGCTCAAAGCTGAATATATACCCAGCTTTGCATGAGTCAGAATCGTAGCATGCTTCTCCAGGTTTTTTGCTCCACGTGAAGCAATCAGGGTCTCTAGACCTCAAGCCTGATTTTGGGACCTCCCAGTGTGTCGCATTCTTGTACTTGAAGCTACAATGCTCTGGTGGCCAGCAACAACTTGCCTGCATTTGGTGAAAAAGAACAAAACAAAAGAAAATTAAAATTACATATAAGAGGCGGCTCGGACCAATGCAGCAACATCTTGCCTACATATATGTAGTATTTACATAGAAAATTACAACTTATATGTCTTGACCTAAGTATGTGAATTGGCCCGGCCTGGCCCAGTTCAGGCTTAGGCTTGTCGGGTCTAAGCAAAGTTTGGGCCAAAATACCAAACCCTAGGCTCAAGCCCTACCCGTGGCCCTACAAGTGGGCTCAAGATCAAGCTTATAGTGGTCTTTTGGGCGAGCTTGGCAGGCTTGATGAATTTTAATTTAAACATTTTAAATAATGATTTTAATTTTAAACTAAATTTAACAAAATGGGAGTTAACTTGTAAATTACTAAAAAAAAGTAAAAAATTTAAATACTTAAACTAAACTTATAAGAAAAACATATAAATGGTATTTACTTTGTAATTAAACTTATGAGTAATGATGGGTATATTCTAATTTGATAGTCACCGAACTCTTAATGGTAATTGGTAAGATATTTATATATCTAAGCTTATAATTGTATTAGATTTATAATTATACAAGTAGTAAGACATTTACATAATTAAACTTACAATTTTATAAAGTTTGTATTAAACTTTTAATTATATAAAGTTTAGACTTATAATTAAGGCAGGGTTTGGGCCCAGGGCAGGGTTAGGGCAGGGTTTGGGCTGCCCATGGACCCCAAGCAAAAATTTACATCCCTACCTTGACCCTATCAAAAATAAATTAACCCCACCAAAATTGTCTTAATCACCTTATTAAAAATAAAAATAAAGAATTCAAATTTCTTGAAATTTGTATACGTGAAGAATTAAAAGCTTGTTATTATATTTTTTTTTAATCTCTAATATACTAACATGCCTAAAAAATACCCAACCTATAATTGTTGTTTAGTCTTTAACTACTAATATTAAAAATAATTAATTTCATACATATTTTGTACTATTGCATTATATTTCTCATCTAGCAGAGCACACCTATATGAGACAGAAGGTTATGGAAAAACGCATAACAATGTGGAATTACCAACTCTCTTACTATAATGTAAAACATATTTCAAACAAAAAACAAAAGTTCCAACGGTCCAATTTCTCTCACTTGCTACTCACTACATATAACAATATATGTCTACATGGAGTTTTTTACGAGAATATGTTTAGCTTTAAAAATAATTTCTAAACTAATGTTCTCCTTAACCACATCATGTGCCATCTAAGAAAGAGAAATGAGCAAACCAAAAAATTATTATGAAAAACCCTCATTTCAAATGAAAGCTCTATTTTAAATTACCCACACTAAATAACTCCACCCCATTAATCTGCCGAAATCGCTTGATCAAAGGTAATGCAACTAGTATCATCATATTAAGCAACCCCACGGCCAAATTTATGAGACCAGCCCTATCATCTGCCATTGTGGAGGAACATTGTTTGTAGGGGATCAGCCTCAAATAGTTTTACTTGCGTTATTTTTAGGCACAAGCTTGCTCAGTTAATTATTTTTTTGTTCAGACTTGTGATTGACTATTTCCTCGACCTCATGCAAAGCCACAACCCACACGAACCATATAAATTTTATTGCACTGTATAAATGATGGTTGACCACAAGAGACGTGAGGTGCAACGAAACTTGAGACCTTTTGCTTAGTACAAGAACAAGTCAACTACTGGACCAACTCTTGTGGTTAGGTTGCTCAATTAACTGAGTTTCGATACAAAAATACCATAAATAATATTAAAAGTATGAAAGGATGAAATAATTCACCAAACTCATTATCCAATTATTACAGCAAAATTTACTTCTACAGAGCAGTGTTAAATAATAATGGGCAAAGATTAAAATAAAGCCACGTATTAACGGGTTGGGGTTGGGTTACTTGGGTAGTACGTATTATGGCTAAATAAAGTCTTCATTTGAAGTGGGCGGTTTTTGTAATTATTTTTTTTTTTTGGTTTGCTTCTTCTCTCTTAAATAGCATATAACCTGGCAAATTTGACTTTAGACTGAGTAATAATTTTAGGACAACACTCATTTGGGGATTATATTTAAAACTAACAATATTTTGGTTAAAAACTCTACCTGCATGCTATAATACATACAAAGGAAAGATTCCAAATAAAAAGAAATAAAGTGTAAACAAGAAGAAAAGAGGGAGTAAAAGAAAAAAGTTTATTAATTTTTGTATGACATTGATGATCATTCATTAAAATAAAATCTAAGGTTATAAATTGAAACCTGCAATTTTAAATATTTAATGTTTGAAAAAGGTATAATCCTTTATGATATTTAATCAATACTTGATTAATTTAATGATATAAGCTAGTGCAATACTTATTTGCTTGTTGTTTCTATTTTCTGTTTGATAGTAAAAAATAAGATTGTCAATTTTGTGACACTATAATCATGTTCTAATAACTTAAAAAAATTGTTGATTAAGAATTTACACTTAAATACATTTTTTTATTCAAATTTGTAGTATTATATTAAAAGAAAATAAATATTATTTCTTGGCAAATTTTACCAAATGACAAGTTAATATAAAAACAAGTTCTTGAGTTAACCTCGCTGAAGAAATCTTGGAGCCGCAACTATAATACTACAAATTTGAATAAAAAGTAGGAGAGAGAGAGAGAGAGAGAGAGAGAGAGAGAGAGAAATTACCTCCATAGACATTGTTGGGATATTGACTCGCTCCGAAAACTACAAAATGGAGTTAGTACCCCGCAAGAGTATGGGGGTCGCGATGAAGTATAAACCGGTAATCCGGTATCGTTCTCTCCCAAGGGACCTAGCCAAATATAGGCTCTAGCACTCAACTCACACTAACCTAGCCTAGGATCGAATTGCAATTATGTGGGGAATTGAATCTAAAATAAAAGGAAAAATAAAAGAACCGAAAATCTTTAGGTTTTTGATGGGGTTTTGATTTACTAAACTAGTGCAATGAAAATTAAAGCAATTAACTAGGCACTTGATTTAAATGTAAAGCAATTAAAATGGAAAACTTGGATATGATTGATTCAATCCACCAATTCACAACAAGAATTTCAATAAAGGATTTTTATAACTCAAATCAAGAATCACACCGTGGATTTTTGATTCGGAATATTTTGACCATAAAACCTTGAGTTCATATTTAGTTGAGTGTATAAATTGTGATAATTAATAGAACCATAGAAACAAACCTAGAAATGTGCAAGATTTATACCAATTGTTGAATTGTGCATAAATATTACCAAATGAGTTATGAATCTAAGTTTTCAAATAAATTCAACACTCAACCGAATAGAACAATTGAAATCTAGGAATAAAACTTTGAAGTTCATAAATCCCCATTAAAATACTTGAAGATCCTTGGTGGATTTTCACAATCACACCCAAGAGATGTTTAGCTACTAAAATCCATAATAAAGAGCATAAATGAAGGTAAATCTAACATTAAACTAAGTAAAACTAGTGTTTGGTTGCTAAGAAAGTGAGAGAAAATGGCAAGAAAGTGAAGGAAAATAAATTATAATGTAATAAAGTTACAATTTCTACTCCTACATTAGCATTACAAACATAAATCTAAGCTAAAATACACAAAAACATAAAAACCAACCTTGGAGGAGCTTTTCACACCACCTCCTTGGCTGCTACAAACCCAAAAAATCTTCCTCCCCTCCATTTTTTCGGACAACAAAGCTTTTAAGCTCCAGATCTATATCGACCGATCGATCGGCACTGTTCACCGATCGATCGGTCGATCGAACGGCAATTGGAGCGTTCGATCGGAAAAAAAACTGTTTTTACTGTTCACAGGTACTGTTCACCGATCGATCGGGTTACTGTTCACCGATCGATCGGCCGATCGATCGGTGAATAGTGACCGATCGATCGGGGTTACTGTTCACCCGATCGATCGGCCGATCGATCGGTAAATCACCCTCTCTGAAGTTTGCCAAGCCAATCGATCGGTTACTATTCATCCCTCCACCTTGAAGCTTGATTTTGACCACTTTAGAGGCCGATTCAGCCGATGTACATTAGATGACAAATTGTAGCTCTTGAAGTCTTCTTTCCAATGGCACAAAAATCAGCTCAATCGGATATCGGAGTAAAAAGATATGGCTCAAATACCGAGACGGGTCTGAATTTTCATGAACAAATTATTCGCCTTGAACCCGCTTTGATTATTCTTGCTTTCTTTTTGCCTTTATTAGCTTATATAACCTACAAAGCACACACAAAACATAATCAAACAAATATCTAACTAAAATAAGGAAATTAACACTAATATAAATCTAACAAAGTGCGGATTAAGAGCCTATGATTACACTTTTAGGGTGTAATCAGATATCCCTGAAGTCCCTTCTGCAAATTCTTTTTTCAAGGAAGCATCTTCGGATACCCTCCCATTTCCTATCATCCACCAGCTTAATTTGTAGCCATGGTGGAAAAGTCTTCGAGTCATTCCCACTTGTCTCATTATTATTGAAAGAGAAGATTCCAGTTGCTATGGGAAAACCAAAGAGTATTCCAACACTTAATGCAAAGAATGCTATACACATTAACCCATAAATTATGGGCAATGTTTTGAGCTTCCAATTTGTAAACGTGAACAATAAGCCAATAAACGAAATGGTGAGCATGTACACTCTGAACCCCAATTTCCAATATTGGTTGGAGTATCCACATTCTCCATCGTTATGCAGAAGCTGCAAGGAAGCTGTGATAATGAAGAAGAGAGACGAGGCTAAGCCTACGGTGTTGAGGAGAGCCAAGATGATTCTTTTAGGATCCATTTCTTCTAAATGTAATTCAAAAAAGAATAACAAGAAGCTGTATTTATAAACAAATATATATGTATATATATGGAGAGAGAGAGAGAGAGAGAGAGAGAGAGAGAGAGAGAGAGAGAGAGAGAGAGAGAGAGAGAAGGGTCAATTCAATTTTAGAAATTGATGATGACCACACGATTAATTTAAGTATATATTAGCTGTGTAATTAATAATAAAAAAGATCAGGTCAAGAAAAAGCCTAATAATAAAGGTCAAGTCAAATCAAGAATTTGATTGTTTCAAATATGATCTAATCATTTTCTATAATTAGTTGTATTTATTATTATCCTTCTGGTAAAAAATATATAATTTTCTGCAGGCTACACAACTCATAACAACAAGTTCACGTAGATTTGTTTTATTGATTTATAGTACTATGTTAGCATTTTGCTGACACTCATGTCACAATTGGAGATTTGTAAAAGAAAATGTTAAGGTGGATTTCAAGAGGCAGGTAATTTGCTTCAAGTTCTCAAATTATTTGTAATTTCTCATTGGAGATCCTAATTTTGTGGAAACTTTTTTCACGTGTATATGCATGTATACAAAATCACATACAAAGAAGACCTTTAGAACAACAAATCTGTTCCTTCTGCAAGTGTTTTCACCTATTCAGATCTGCAGATTTCTGGCTAATTTTGTTGAATTTTGACTTCTTTGAATTGGAACATTAATCATATAAAATGGAGAAACATATGTAATATTCAAATAGTACCTGCCACCACGAATACCATCATGAGTAGAAAATAAAAGAAGCATTAAAGACTGTTAGATGGAAGCAGTGAACCTCAGGGGCAATTAAATGTCAAAGTAGGCTAATAAACAAGCCAAGGCTCATGCATGGAAATAAGGCATCCATGAAGGTTCGTTGCTTAATCAGTAGAATTGGAAACATAAAGCAACAGATGCATCCACCACACAACCCAACTCTCCATGAGTTCAGAAGACTGCAGCACTATCTGCAACTGATTTATAGTCTGCTTGGAACTTGTGAAGAAAAAGGAAAGGGAAGGGAAAGAAATGGGAGGACAAGTGTTTTCCATTTCTTGTTGGTTTTGCAAAGAAAGTGAAGGGAAATAGGAAAGAAAAAGACTAATTGATTATATTTTCCTCCCTTTTCTTTTCTATTTCTCTCCTAGGTAGAATTAAAAAGGAAAAAAAAATAATAATTATTTTTTCTTCCTTTCACTTCCCTTCCACAAGCTCTAGACATGCTGTTAATTAAGAAACCAAAAGAAAGTTTTTGTAGATCGCTCACCGCTAGAAATCCGTAGATATGAAGTAATTAAGAAAATAAATGACAAATTCATCTTGCATTGATTAAATGACTTTCAATTGGATTAACATCAAAGACTAAGAAACCCAGATTGAAATCTCAGAAGTCAAAATATTTTGTGATATGATATAACGGAGATTACGATTTACTGGAAGATGTGAATCACATAGCTACCCAAGGTGATTCAAACATGTATAAAATGTTAAAATGTTATTGGTAAAACTTGAAACAGTGTCTAAGGAAAATTTACTATGACAAACCCCACTCGATAGACCAACTTGATTGTTTTGCTTAACAATCGTCAACTAAATACAAATATATAAATACTTTGGTGCAAAAATCATATAAAGCATAATTTTTTTTTAATAATATTAGATAATACAAATTTAAATTGTATTAAAATATAAAAAATAATATAATATGGAGTAGTGTTATTAGAACCGGCCGATTGACTAATTTACCAAAGATATACATGAATCGATTTAAATCAGAAGAACCAGCCGATTTTTAATAAAACGTTAACTGAAGCAGTTTTATTGGATTTGGTTTTGCAAAGTTAAGTCAAAATGTCGCTACTGTCCACCAGTTATTACTGTTTCTTTGTAGAGTCTATGAAAAAATTAAGGTGGTTTTAAACTTAATTGTCAAATTCAGGTGATTTTGAAATTATTTACAAAATTTTGGACAAGTTATAAATTATAGAAGTTGTGTTTTGAAGAACAACTTCAGGCCTGAATTAGTTTTCAAGACATTACTTTTTGAACAATTGGAGTTTGGTAAATAAGTTCAAAATCACATGAATTTGATAATTAAGTTACAAAATATTTGGGTTTGGGTATAAACTATTTCTCTGTGTGTAACAATATTGTGGTTAGATAAGAGTCATTTACTTTAAAACAAACCACTCATCATGTTAACTCTTAATTATAATAATCCAACTACCACATCATTCTGATTAAATTTTTTATATAGAATTTTTTTTTGAAAGAATAGTATTTTTTTACAAAAAAAACAAAATTAAAACTTTTTAAATTAAGACAAATCTCAAAAAAACTAAATGTCTCCTCTCTGCATATTTTCTATTTGTGTAATTGTAAATCAAGATCTTAAATGACGAAAAAAAAACTGCCACTATTTACCTAAAAGAAGTTTTCTGCCACTAGTAATTGTAAACCATGATCTCTAATTGCAATTTTAGAATGTCTTGTTTAAGTATTTTTAAAAATCCCATTCCTGTATCTCTGCACTGTCCGATTTTCCCGTAAACTGATCATGATACGAGTTTTTTGGTAACCCATTTTCTTCAGTGAATTGAATGTCTTCTTTGGTGTTTGGGGTGAACTTCGTAATTGTCAACCCAAGTCCTGATAATGGGATGGTAGAACTGGATATCCGATCCCAAAATTAAAGAATGCATCGTAATTTTTATTGTACCATTTGGTCTTGTTCAGAAGTTTGAATAAAAGTTTTTGACAAAGATCTATTCTTTCTTCACAGGTGCTTGTTGGGAGTAGAGCTACTCTACTCTGGCAGTGAAGGAAGTGGGCAGCTTAGAATGAAAATTGAAGAATTGTTCAGTCAACTGATGTTTATGCGTGTATAGCCCATAGGAGTACCTCCAGTAAGCCACAGGCAATTGCTGATAGGATTTGTCACTTGATATCAATTTGGCAATGTTGCTGTTGTCACAGTAACAGAATAAGATTCTGTTATCTCCTTTAACCATTTTGTTTTAAATGTTGTTCTTAAGTCTGGTTATGTTGCTGATATCATTGCCAAGGTTATTGTATCCATGTTGTTTTAGTCAGTCATTGGATAACCTCTGTAAGAGATGAGTCTTTAATTTCTGTGAATCACACTAGGAATCAGACTAGGAGTTTCTCAGTCATCATTGTTGATATTATTGTTGTTCACACTTTTTGGCAGTACACACTGATAGCATTATCACATAAGTTCATGAAGTTGCGGAAACCTTCCTACTTCAAGTTGACAATTTTAATTGCTTCATCTCCATTTTCTTGTTTTGGACTAGGTGCAGAGGTATTAATAGTTAGCTTATTGTTATAATCTTATTTTTTTCTATCGACACTCACACAATTTCATAGTTATAGTTATCAGCCATTTAGTCTTTAAGCTAGTTATCCAAAAAAGAAAAAAAATTAATCTTTAAGATTTGATCATTGTGGTTGATTTCGAAGACTTGCAATTTCAATTTTTAAAGACTTAGCCTCGCGGATACAGCTCTTCAGCTCTGTTAGTTCAAAATTTGAAGCTATTAAGCTTAGTGGTTCTTTGTTGCTTACATCCATAATATTTTCTGCTTTTCATTTTATTTTTCTTATAATGTAGTATATCCAAGTTGAGTAGTTAGAAACTCATAATAGATAGCCTTCTTTTTAATTTATTTCCTTTTTTTAGGTCCTTCTCTATCAATTTCTACTCTCCTGCCCTCTACCCGTAACTCCCAACTCGAACTACTGAAACTTGACCCCAGTGGGGCTAGTCTATGGTATCACCATGTTGCGTTTAATTACGTTGTCCATAAAAATTAAATAAGTATATTACTTTTCAAATAGCGCAGGGAAGGATTAACATATATTTATTGTCCAAGTCCTTTGTGTTTATAAGTTGAAAAAAGAATGCAACGAGTCTAAACCAACTGAAACCAAGATTGAATTCAATGGAAAATCCTTTTTCCTCCCAAGTATAAAAAGGAAATCTGACACACTCTTGTTGCTTCTTATACTGTTCCAAACACCCCTTAGAGGAACACGCAAAACTTTAAATAAGCTGAGCCTATGTGTTGATAATAGTTAGAGGACCACATACCTGCAAATGGCATAAAACGACCTGCCCTTGGTCGTTAATTATAGTACTTCTTAGTAGTTGTTTCTTATGTCTTAATCTTTTTGGTAAATCTGTTGAGGATCTTTGAATTTGCCTACTTGGTTCATCCAATGCATTATGTGCAATGTTTTATGGTAGTTATTGGCCAAGTATATATTTTTGAGTAAGTGATATTTATTTGGGGACTGTATATCTACTTGAAGGAATGTTGTGCAGAAGTTATGTTTCAGTTCTGATATTTTACCTTTGGTAGCGTGTCATATATTGGCAAAAGGAAGTTTCCAGATGCTTTGGGGCTAAATTGCTTATTGTTGATAGATGTTGATTTTTGGGTGTAAGATAAAAAAAACTGTGGAATTGACCATGATACAAGAATATTGTCTTCTTTTTATGATTTTTTGCATAATACCATTCGTTTTGGCTAATTCTGTCTTGATTTGTGGTTATCAGACAAATGAACTGACAAGCTAGCTTAGGTGGCATCCTGCTTGGGTAAGTGCATATAATATGCTTCTTTTATCTGTCAATTAACATAAAAGATGTGTATCTCGCTACAGGATTTGTTATATTGTTGTTGGATGTGTAGTTCGTTCTTCCATTCCCAGAAGCACTGATACGGATATAAATATGAACACAGTGATTTTAAAAAATAATGACACAGACACGGTTGGGTTATGACAAAATAAATATATGTATTTTTATATATTTTTATTTGTAATGGATATGAATATAACATCCACAAATCAACAAAAAATATTTAAAAAATAACACTAATTCAATGTACAAAAGTAACAAAACCAATTTTCATCAATAGTAATAAGTTAAGCACACATACTGACAAGCTAGAAGACTTAAATTTGAAAAATCAAAAGAAACTACTATTTGTACAAACAAAAAAAGAAAAAGAAATATTTGAAAGAAAAAATAAAAAAAATAGTGCTTAGTTTCGGCCCCTTGAAGTCCTTATGGATTACCGCAAAACTATTTGGAACAATTTGGGCCTTATCTTGGGTTACTAGTGCCATTGCATGAGAACATATGAAAAAAGGAAGAAGAACAAAGAAGGAAAAGAAAAACGAGAATGGTTACTAATAGATTTGGGGACTTCCCTATTTCAAATATTTCAATTTGTATTTTAAAGGCTTGAAATTTTTAAACTTCACTCGTTTAATTTTTTAAAATAACATTTAAACCCCTATTGTGTCCTAGATGTATCCTAGGTGTGTTCGAGATGTGTCCACTAAATAAAAAAATAGGACTCGCCAAATAGGATGTTTGACACGTGTCTTGGCATGTTTGAGTCTGACACATGTTAAACTCGTAAACGACACCCTAAACGAAGTGTCCGTGCTTCTTACCTTCCATTATAATTAGTTTATTTAGCTAAAATTAGCGGATGAGCTGATACAATTTGCATTATTTTTTCAGTCTAATTGATGTCATGGTGAAGTGAAATTCCTAGCAATAGAGTCATGTCTTGCCTTGCCCAGCCCAGCAATAGTATTTAATTATTAACTTAAATTGATTCGAACTAGGATGTGTCAGCTTAAAAGAAAATATAGAGCCATGTCCAATTGGAATGTGACCTTCAAACTTGAACATGGAAATATGTTCCTTCTGTTTTCTTGGGTTGAAATGGAAACTAGGTATTCCACTATGTTAGATTATTCTAAATTGAGCTAACATTAATTATGGTTATTTTTCTATACACGGGTTGGATTCAAGTTTAGATGAGACAAACATGGTAAGTCCAATAAGGTTGTGATCTATCATGCATTGGCTAATATGCACCTATTCAATTAATGTGGTTTGAGAGTATTTAGTGTGGGTCTGGTTAGTCAATTGAACCCTTTATAGAAGAGCCCAATGTGATTAGGGTTTTAATATATATAGAGGCTAAGTCCCTTCTCCTTCCACCATCAGACTATTTTTCATAAAATTTCGTCATACAGAGAATGGGTACAGAGAGGAAGACTTGCCACTAACACATTTTCTTCAAGATTACAACCGTTGCTTCATTGAGGGCAATCTATGGAGCAAATAGGTAAGTTTCGCATCCTTCTTGAACCTTGAATCATGCTGATATTCCTATATTCATATATAATTCATGGTAATGTTTTATGATTGATTTTATGCTTACATGTGGTATCAGAGCCTAATATATATGGATTAGGGACTCATTGGTGATTTCAAGCTATTAAACTCGATTATGAGTTGTTAAACGCAAAACTTGTGCAATTTAATCACGACAATACAATGATCATTTTTAAATTCTTTTAGAGGGCTTTTATTCCTCTCGGAACAACGAATATTTTGATGTAAAGATTGTAACTTAACTCGATTTGTAGAGATAGACCTAAGGTTTTGAAGTTTTGGGTCAAAACTTGAATTTTTTGATAAAACTGTTCAATATGTTATGGTTTTATGTATCTCTGCATTAGATCACATATCATCGCTTCTAGGATGCATACAAAATTTTTTATACAAGTTTATGCTAGAAAAAATTAAGTTTTGAAACCCTAACTGTCATAGCCGAAACTAGGGTTCTGGAAAACCCAATAAATCTTGTGTTTTACCCCTTAAAACCATCATAAACGTGATCCTTGATGTCTAGATAGCTTATTTATGTGTTTAAATTGCATAAATCATGTCTAAAATTGTAGAATTTAGCCACAAAAAAAAAAAAAATGGAGCTTGATCGTTTTTCCAGCGAACGGGTCTGTTTTGTAGAAATTCGGGTCAGGTTTGACCTGACGGGTAAGGAAGCCTATGGAGAGTGTGGGCGCGTGAGACAGATTTTGGGGCTGGTCCAAAATGAAAAATGTTCCTCTTGGATTGAAGATTCCAAATATTATTTTTCCATAATTGTTAGGGACTGTTTGGTATTTTTTGAGGCAAAAAAAGTGCATTTTTTGTATTTTTCTCAAAAATCGTGCGCACATTTTTGAAGATTTTGTATAGATAACATGTTTTTGACATTCTAAACATCATGCAATATTGTACACTCTCTAGTTTGATACTAGAAAATAATAATTGCTTTCCAGAGTTCTTTTTTTGGCTTATTTTAGGGGTTTTTTTTGCATTTTCTTGAAAACCGTGTGTACTTCTGGGGTAATTTTCTATAGATAACTTTTTTTAACCTTATAAACCTAATGGAGATGAGTACTCTTCGTGGGTACTCTTATGTATATTATACTCTCTCCCATAAGTCCTTTTAGGTGTCTAAAATTGTCATTCCATGTTTAAAATTGCAATAAATGGTTTTGATACATGGTTTAGGCAATGTATATGTGATCACAGGGTGCATTTGGTTACGTGCCCATAAGGATGTGATTGCAGACATATTGGTATGCTAGATGTGATGTAGGGCAATTTTACATAAAGTGATGTCGTGATAAGAATTTTGGATTGAAATGGGTGCTACTGCCCAAATGGGTACATTCATTAGATCTGATTTTCTTGTATATGGTATATGACTATGTCCATTGTGTTATTACATACAATCTCCTGCCTAAAGGGGGTTATTGTGTGCTTTAATGACAAAAATGTGATTTAGCAACTTATTCGAGAGTGCCTAATTTTGAAAATTTGTCTACCCA
>CM065387.1:38547500-38572500 GCA_033060915.1 Euryodendron excelsum | reverse complement strand
TGTCAGAAAATATAGCCGTTGCTGTCGGGAGTCGACTCATTTGCTGCAGGAGTCGACTCTTTTTGTGTTTCAGCAAATTTTTCAAGACTCTACCCAAATGAGTCAACTCTTTTGTGTTAAAAGTCGACTCTTTTTGTCTAAGACTGCAAAATCAACTCTTTGTTTGAATGAGTCGACTCTATTAGAGTGAGGGATAGACTCTTTTGATGTTCCATTAGATTTTCAGCCTCTGTTTGAATGAGTCGACTCTTTTGCTTAATGGGTCGACTCTTTTTAGGAAAATTCTTAACTTTTACAATACTTCTTCAATCTTCTTCAATATCTTCAAGCTCTTCAAGGATCATCCAACTAAGGTTTTTAAAGCTTGAAAAACTTCTTCAAAGCATATTGACTCCAAGAACACCTCAACTCTTCAAGATGAAATCAATTTACTTTTGATTATATTTATAGTTCTTCAATTAACATCACTTCTTCCATTGATCTAAGTCTTCTTCAAAATCTTCAAGAGAACTTCCAAGACTTGAGATCTCTTTTCTTCAATTGATCTTTCATGCTTATTTGAACTTCTTCAATTTCTTTGCTTGATCTTCATCAATTTAATTTCTTCTATAACTTCTTCCATCTATTTATGACTTCAACATGATCTTCAATGAAGTTTCTAACTCTTGTGATTTGTTATCAATACTTTCAAGACATCTTCAAAACTTCTAAGAAAGCTTCCATGTCTTTAAGTGAGTATCTTTTTCTTCCATTCTTGCAAGACATCTTCAAATCTTCAAGGTGAGCTTCCATGTCTTGTAAGAGTCATCTAAATGAGGTTGCAACTATGAGATTGCTGAATGTGTCAACTCATCATACTTATTGTCTCCATTGTTTCTTGACAAGCTTCTCACCACAAGTTCTTCAATATCTTCAATGTGACAAGTTCTCCATTGTTACTTGACAAGCTTCAACTTGTTGCTCCCCCTTTCTTTTATGCTTTATGCCTCAATGCATTTTCCAGATTTAGAGCAGAACAATCAAGACATTTAGAAGTTCATAGCATGCATGATGATACAGTGGACTTGATATGGCCATGAGGATCGAGGGTCTTCATAGTGAAGTGTAAACCATATTTGTATAGTGTCAGCTCTTTGGTCTTCAAGTCTACTTGAAATCCTTTGTTGTATTTGCACTTCTATTTGTACTTTAGTCTTCAAGACTTGATTCCATGTCAACTTGAATACTCTTCAAATAATCTTGCTTGAGTGCTTTGCTTCTTTAAATAACTTTTTAAATCATCATAAGATCTTCAGTCACTTGCATCCTTCTTTTCAATGCTTGTTGAACTACTTGAGCATCTTCAATCTCTTCAAGAATAAGATTGCCTAAGTAATCTTTTTGTTTGATACTCAACCGATCAACTCAATTATTTTCTTGTTATCAAATGATTATAATCTAACCTGCACACTTAATTGAAATCATTAGATAACAACAATATAATTTTGTTATCAACAAAATCAACATGGGGATCAACCTTGAGTCAACATGTATATCATATGGATAAATGTATTCATGATTCAGTTTTATTGATAGTCTTAAGTTTGGTGTAACTTAAGCAATTCAGGATATATCTTGTGTTTGCACCATAAAGTTATCTCGAGACAGTTGTGTAAGACATGTTGGTTTCGTTGGAAACCATAGGAATTCTCTTGCTTATTGATTGAGCATACAGTTAAAGAGAATTCGATGACTGATTGAGGATTAGCATTGTTATGAGATCACATACGAAGTGCTTTTTTTCTACCATACTACCACATTTGATCTATGTCGATAGGATTATTAGTATTTGTAATCATGAGTGATCTTGCATGGACTAATAATGTGATGACTGCCTTCGTTAAATATTGATAGTCTTGTTGGACCGGATTATTTTAGGTGTTATTTCTCATCCTATTTGTTTTTTAAAAAAAAATTGTGGCCACATACAGTTATTTCTGCGTTCCAACTTGAGAGTCATTTTCTAAAATTTTTTATCATTTGTTCAACACTACAATTAATGTTTGCTCAAGTGGGAGAATGTTAGACTATTCTAAATTGAACTAACATTAATTATGGTTATTTTTCTAAACATGGGTTGGACCTAGGTCTGGATGAGACAAACATGATAAGCCCAATAAGGTTGTAATCTATCATCTATGGGCTAGTATGCACCTATTCAATTAATGTGGTTTGAGGGTATTTAGTGTGGGTTTGGTTAGTCAATTGAGCCATTTATAGAGGGGCCCAATGTGACTAGGGTTTTAATATATATAGAGGCTAAGTCTCCTCTCTTCCCACCATCAGACTGTTTTCCATAAAATTTCTTCATACATAGAGTGGGTACAGAGAGGAAGACTTGCCACTAACACGTGTTCTTTAGGATTACAACCGCTGCTTCATTGAGGTTAATCAACCACGGAGCAAACATGTAAGTTTTGCATCCTTCTTGAATCGTGAATTATGTTGATGTTCCTATATTCACATATAATTCATGGTCATATTTTATGATTGATTTTATGTTTACACACTAATTATAGGCTTTTCCTTTTCTAGTAATTTCAATTAATTCTAAACCTATGTCCAATTATCAAAAATAAAAAGGGAAAAGTATCCCACATGTTAAAAGGGAAAAGGAAAAGGAAAATGTGGCGTTTGGTAAAAAGCTAGGAAAAAATGTAAGACAGCTTGGAAGATAGCATTTTTTAAACGCCAACATAAAGGTAAAGTCTCTAGCAACCATCCGGTAGCGACAAATACCGGCGTTTCAGAAAATGCCAACTATAGCACTGGGTCAACGTTTGACAAATGCCGTTAAGATAGGATAACGGTCGTATATTCAGCTTTTAGCTAAAAAGGACACCTAAACTTTTACCCGTTACTACATTTAGTGGCGTTTTAATAACACTAGTGAAGACAAATTTTCCTGTAGTGATGAAAACCATCCCTAGGAGCATCATTAAAGATAGTACGTTAAATAGAAATTTCTTATAGGGGATAATGAAAGGAAGAAAGATATACAACTTGTTAACTAGGATACTGTGTGTACGTAAAAGAAATACAAAGGAGCGTTGGGATTAGAAAAGCCGAATAATACAACCTTGCTATGTTAACTTAACTATGCTGGAAAATTATTAATTGTTATAATACCCTATGGACCCAAGTTTTGAAAAAAAAAGTATCTCGAAAAACACACTTGGCTTGACTGGCCTTGAAAGAGGAAAGCATCCCACACATGGAAGGGTATAATTAAAAATAGAGACATCTAAAATGGATGGTGGGAAATGAAATAACATTTCCCTTTGGCAAGATGATGTGCTTTGATGAAATACTAGCTGTTACTTCCCAAGGACCTCATACTAGAGGTAGCACTAAAGTTTGCAGCATCCTTAGTAAGGAAGGAGAATAGGGCAAGAGCTATCCAAAGCTTCTTATCTCCCTCAAATGATGAGAAAATTCAAAGGACTAGTCTTTTAAGGTTTTACTCTTCCCTAGTGTGGCGATTGTAACGGCTGTAGGTATACGTGTATTTCCTAGAAAGTATGATAAACACTTAGCGATTGCCGAACCAGTCTCCCCAATGGTCGAGAGGGAGAGGGAGAGAGAGAAAGATCAGTGAAGTAGAAAGTCTATTCAACCATGTGTTATCATAATGATTTGATGGAAAGGATGACCTCCTTTATATAGGTGATGGGGCATGGGAGAACCAATTCATGATGGGCGTGATGGCTCTTCCCTCTAAACCGCTAGAAGTCAATTCTGTAGTTGAGATCCTCTAAAGATAGGTGGGATACGGCTCAAAGATCATCCACAACTTCCTGATGGTCTCGTAGAGTTTTGGGACTTGGAAATGTTCCTTGGCTGCATGGGGGGTCAAATTGGAATTGCTTTTAAAATGCCTTTTGATATTTGAGAAAACTGATTTGAGTAAATGTGGAGTCACTTTGAGCAATTAAAAACATTTTGGAAGTTGGATTTAAAATTTGAATTTCAAAAGAGATTTTTATTTGAAGCTTGAAAAGTATCTTTGAGATTTGAGAGTTGTATTGAGTACTTGGGATGGAACTGGAAGTTTTGAAAAAGAACTTGAGAGTTGGGGTTTTCAAAAAATCACTCTGTGGATTTAGAGTAGTTTTGAAAACTCGAAGTTCAGATTTTGACCTGGAATTGAAATGGGTTTGGAACATGACTTGGAATTTTGAAAATCGAACTTGAGAGTGCACTTAAAGGGTTTGTTTTAAAATTGAACTTCAGTGTCTGATTTCCTTTTTGAACTATAGCCATATTGAGCCTAGATCCATAGGCAAATGATCTACAAAAATGATTTTGGGAGCTTGGGAAATAAGATATAGTGGCTTTGACAAATTCTCTCCCATCCTTTGTGTCGTCTTTCAACTACCTCCAGACTAAGTTGGTTTTTTTCCAAAAGCACAAACTAAAATTTTTTTTGTTATTGAAAACTTCTCATCACATCGTCAGTTTTTTGTTTCAGTTAGCCTTGGTCATAGCTGGTTTTTCGCAAACACACAAAACTAAGGTTTTGAAAAGTTCCCCACATCCTATGTTTCGTCTCTCAATTAGCCCCCGATCTAATTCAATTTTGCGTCGAAAAAGCACAAGTAAGGTTTGTAGGTGACAAGTTTGTCTTTCTCAAAATTTGCATTAGGCCTCGACTTTGTGTCTCGGTTAGCCCCCACTCTTACGCTAGTTTTGCTCCGAAAAGACAAAACTAAGGCTTGAAGGTGATGAGTTTGAAGTTCTGTGAAATGAGGGTTTGAGGTTTTGTTTATCACTTAAGAGCCATGAGATGGAGTTTATGAAATCATGGTTTGAGAAGAAAGAGAAGAAAGTGGTTTGAAATTCTATATGAGCCATTTCGGCTAATGTTTGATCTCTCATTATTCTTTGCAATCTAACCATTTTATGAAGCTAGCTTCCTTGGAAATGTGATTTTTGAAAATCTTTGGAAAATGGGTTCCCACAAGTTGAAGAATTGTGAGTTTTGAACGTGGATTTTGAGAGTATGGAAAGAGTTTTTTGCTTGAAGTTTTGAAAAAAATGAGTAGGCCCCCATTTTAGGGTTCTGAAAAATGTTTTTAACTACTAGAATAACCATTTGGACTTTAGCAATCTCCTTCTAAGGGTGGTTTATGGAGGGCCTAATCCCTAAATCACTATTTCTTAATAAGGGTTTCATGTTGTAAGAGGCATCTTTACAATTTTTGGAGAGAAAACTTAGACTAGACTGTTGAAAACTTGAAAATAAAGGAATCTAAAAAAAAAAAGTGAGAAATCTTTTTAAATTTGTGCTATTTTTTACTTGACAGATAATTAATTTGATAAGAAGTCCATAGATAGGGGCGGAGGGAGGGGCGGTCAAGAAGGGGTAACTGTCCCCCTATAATTTTCAAATGAATCTCAAACTATGTATTAGATAGATGTTAAGATATCTTATCCCAAAAGAATTATAATTCTGCCTCCTCTAAAATTTACAAGAAAATCTCAAGCAATGCATTAGATATGCATTAGGATGCCTTATCTAAAAAAAATTGTCACTCTTTTCCCTTACCTGCATATTCCTATTTAGGTTGAAGTATTTCCTACTTATCCAAAAAAATGTAGCTCTTTCGGTTGTTGTAAATTTTCTTCCTCTCCCTTTATCCCATTCCTTATACAATATATATATATAAACATGAGTAGTTCATATTTAGATGAACTCAATTATGTATATTAAAAGAAAATGGGAGACTAGAAGAGTTAAAAACAAGAAAAGATAAAAGGAGCAAAATTTTGCCCAATAACGTTAAAAGATAAAAGGAACAAAATTTTGTCCAATAATGTTCTGCTAAATATATGTGAAAGGCTTGAGCACGTCCTAGATATGATTATAGTTCCTTCAAAATTTGTAAATTTTGTTCATTATCTAGGTATTGATTCCATTTTCTAGATTTTAGAATGACTTTTCCAATTACCTTTACTAAAAATGTAATGTGTCTAGAACTACCTAATATTGTGGAAAGTGGTATGGATTTATGGGTTATCATAGTTGTAATCATTAATTGATATTGGAATTTGAGTCTAGATTGTTTAAAATGAAGAGTCCTTGTTTCATGTTATAAGATCTACCAAATTAGTTTGATAGATGCATAATTTTTGCCATCATTTATAAATAATTACAATTAGAGGAACTCAAGAAGTCAAGGAACATATTTATCAAACCTAGTTCCCCCACCTCATCACCCCCCACCCCCCCCCCCCCCCCCCCCTTCACTTGAGATCCTGGCTCCTCACTAATGATAGATAACATAAATTATGATTTATGACTGTCGCGCCCAGATTTTTCGCACTCGAGGAATACTCACACAAGCGGGAAAAATGCTGTACTCTCTCGTTAGAACTCACCCTCCTAGAAGAATAAGTGCGACTAGGTTTGAATTGAAAAATTGGTTTGAATAAAGGGCTTTTGAAAAAGATTCGGAGTCGCCACCTAACTTGATTAAGGTGAGTTAGGCCACCTAAAAACTAAGCATAGTCCGAAGACTACACTTAGGGTTTTGGAAAACGATTTTGGGAAAAACCACCTCAAGAGAGGGTTTTTAAGAAAAACAGGTTGTTTGGCAACCTTTGGAAAACATTTAGCCCTTTTTAGAAAAATAACTCCTTTTTAGTCTTTGAAAACAGTGATCTAAGTTCGGAGGTTGGTTACGTGTAGGGAAGACACACTAAGCTATCACCTTATCCCGCCCTTTCGGTACCTACATGTCAATCTACCCTAGATTCACCTATGAGAGTCTTCATTTAACTATAGTTCAATCTTATTCACTTTGGAAAACAATGTTTGAAAACTAATTTAGCATGATGCATGATATGCAAGTGCAAGATGAGAGAATTGGAAAATAGAAATTGATTTGAAAAGAAATTGATTTGATTTGAAAATGGATTTGAAGAAATAGAATTGAACTTGGAAAGTTTGAAAATTGAAAATAGAAGTTTGAAAATAGAAATTTCGAAATTGGAATTTGAAAATTGATTGGAATATGAAATTTGGAAAGATTTTGGAAACCGCACCCATGAGGGTGGAATTGAAAATTTGAAAAGTGTTGTGACCGCACCTATGAAGGTTGCCTACGTATCCCTTTGGGGGAATCAGGTCAGTCGTAGTTCGGACCAGAGTCCGATTGAAAAGAGATTGATTTGAAGAGAGAGATTGAATTGGAAGATTGAGAGATTGAATTGGATTTGAAATTGGAAGAGGAGATTGAAAATTGAAATTGAGAAAATTGGACTTTGATTTGAAAAGATAGATTTGGACTTGTTTTGAAAAAGAGAAAGATGAAGGTTTAGGAAACCTAGACTTAGGAAAGAGAGGAGACTTAGGAAAGATTTGACTTGACTTGGAAGGTTTGGGAATTTAGAAAAGATTGGATTTAGGAAATGTTTGAATTAGGAAAAGTTCGACTTAGGAAAGTTTTATTTTTGGAAAGTTTTGAATTAGGGAAGTTTTAGGTTTAAGAAAGTTTTAACTTAGGAAAGTTTTGAATTAGGAAAGTTTTCAAATTAGGAGAGTTTCGAAATTAGAAATGTTTGAAAAAGGGAAGTTTTGATTTTGGAAAGTTTTGAAAACAAGGAAGTTTTGAAAATAAGAAAGTTTCGTTTTAGGAAAGGTTTGAAAAAGGAAAGTTTTCAATTTAGGAAATGTTTGAATTAAGAAAGTTTTGAGTTTAGAAAAGTTTTAGATTTGGAAAGATGTTGAAGTTTTGGAAAGTTTAGAATTTGAAAAGTTTGGAAGTTTAGAAAGATTGAACTTAAGAAAGTTTTGAATTTAGGAAGTTTTGAATTTGGAAAGTTTAAGATTTAGAAAGTTTTGAAGTTTTAGAAAATCTTGAGATTAGGAAAGGTTTTGAGTTCAAGAAGAGTTTGAAAACTTAGGTTTGAAAAGTTAAGATTTGAAAAGAGGGTAAAATTAGGAAAGGGTTGAATTAGGAAAGATTTGAAAGTTGAGTTTTAAAGTTTAGGAAAGATTTTTATGTCCAAGTTTTGGAAACTTAAGATTTAGGAAAGTGAAAGTTTAGGAAGGATTTGAATTAAGAAAGAGTTGGATTTTAAAATTTAAGGAAAGATTTAAAGTTTAGGTTTAGGAAACTTATGGTTTAGGAAGGAATTGAATTAGGAAAGGTTTGGACTAGGAAGGGATTGGATTTGGTTTCTAAAAGAAAAGATTTGATTTTGTTTTCAAAAACGGAGGACGGGATCTAGTTTCCTAAACGGGGAGATTGGATTTGGTTTTCTAAAGGGAAGATAGGATTTGGAAAGGGAGATTCTAGAAACCCTAGATTTGGAGAATTGTTGTTTTGATGTAGAAAAGAGGTTTTGAAAACAAGGATAGTTTTGATGTAGAAAACAAAAGATTTTGGAAACCTAGGTTTAGGGCAAAGTTTGAAAATCATGTTTTTGGAAAGAAAACTAGGGTTTCCTAATTGTGGTTTCTAGGGCTTGACTTGGGCTCTAAGGAAAGAGTTTTTTGGAAAACGCGTTTTTGGAAATGAAGGTTTTCTAGAAGGGAATCCTAGGGACGAGTTTTTGGAAAGTGTGTTTTTGGAAACATAGATTTTGGAAGGAAAACCCTAGAAGGGAATTTTGAGAAGGAAGATTTTAGAAAGATTTTTGGAGAGAGTTTTTAGGAAGGTGAATCTAGGGAGTGTTTCTAGAGGGTGAATTTTGAGGAAAAGATTTTGGAGAGAGAATTTTGAAAAATAGATTTTGGAAGGGAGTTTTTGAAAACAATTTTGGAGAGGAGAGTTTTAGGAAAGTATGTTGAAAAAGAGATTTTTAGGAAGAAAGACTTTTTGAAAAAAAAAGAGATTTTAGAAGGAATAAAAACATCTCACTTTCCTAAAGTAATTCTAACCATAGGAAGGCTAGAACCACTTTAGGAAAGCGGTTTTGAAAACAATAAGGTTTGAAAATATAGACCAAAAGGTCACTTTTAATGTAACACTTTCCTAAAGCAACCCTAGCCATAGAAAGGCTAGAATCACCCTAGAATTGTGGTTTTGAAAACAAGTTTTTGAAAAAGAGATTTTGATGCAATTTTGAAAACAAGTTTGAAAACGTTTTGAAAAACAATTTTGAAAGCGGTTTTTGGAAAATGCAAGACTATGATATGCACAATGCAATTTGGGGTCGTGAACATACAAGGTTAAGGCTTCACCACATAATCAAGGGGGCCGGACCCACGTGGTCTCTGGTTAGACTAGAAGAAAGCCCCCGACACGGTGACTCTCCAACAGTCTAATCCTACACATGGACCGGGAGTCCCCTTGTTTCAAGCATGCAAAGAAAGGGGGGGAAAGAGATGGGGGATTAAAATAGAGAAAACCCAAGTGGGTTGGAGAGAGAAGAGAGATGGGGGAAGTGCAAAAAATTTAAAGAGAAAGCCTACCTTGTATCTTCTTTAATTTGCGCGTCGCGCTGTCTTCGGTCTTCGGTCTTTGTCTTGATCTTCTTCTTCAACCTTCAAGGATTGTCTTCAAGCTTTTGATGGCAGCTCTTCAAGTCTTCAAAGGATGTTTGAAGGCTAGTGTATGAGTGTATGAGGGAGTGTATGAGTGTATAGGAGGCTAGGGTTTGTTTAGGGTGGCTAGGGTTTGGAGAAACCTAAGGAGGCTAGGGTTTTGGAAGTGCTCGAGCTCTGTATATCGAAGTATAGGATTCTTAGGTTAAGTTTGCAGACCCCTTACACGTTGAACGAGACTCTGTATTTATAGAGGGAAGACAAGCCTGGCGCCTGTTGCAGTGGCGCTAGGGCAAAATTTACACTGGCGCCACTAGTAGTGGCGCCAGGCCATTGTTTGGCTTGGCGCGACTGCTAGTGGCGCCAGCCATTTAGGAAACAATTAAGGTCGGCAAGAAACGTATCTTTGACTAGATTTGGGCGCTTGTACTAGTGACTACCATGTAAACTTTAGCCTGGCTTCACTAGGAGTGACTCCGGAAAGTCTGGGAATGATTTGAAGGAGCGGGGAGTGACCCGGAAGGCCGGAAAGGAGCAGGAACACTTGAAATAGTGTCCTGGAGATATTTGACTTGAAAAGTGAGGATAAGGTGGGTTGGAAAGGTTGACCGGGCCTTTAGGGGCAAAACGGTCAATCGGACTAGAAAACTGCCGGGACAGACTCAAACTGTCCCGGAAGAAGAATTTGGATCTGGAAACATTATTTAGAATGTTCCCAGAGGTTTCCGGTTTGATACCCAGAGCCGGCGTGATCGGAAATGGAGATCGGCCCACCAGGGGCAAAACGGTCATTTTGCACCGGGTTTGCCGGAACTGACTCGGAATGGTCCGGAAAGGTAAAGGAAGGTCGAGAACACTATAAAAAGTATTCTCAGGACATTACCGGTTTGATACCCAGAGCCGGTGTGGTCGAAGAAGGAGACCGGCCCTCCAGGGGCAAAACGGTCATTTTGTACCGGGTTGGCCGGAACAGACTCGGAATGGTCCGAAAAGGTAAGGGAAGGTTGAGAATACTATAAAAAGTATTCTCGGGACATTACCGGTTTGATACTCAAAGCCGGTATGGTCGAAAAAGGAGACCGGCCCTCCAGGGGCAAAACGGTCATTTTGTACCAGGTTGGCCGGAACAGACTCGGAATGGTCCGGAAAGGTAAGGGAAGGTTGAGAATACTATAAAAAGTATTCTCGGGACATTACCGGTTTGATACCCAGAGCCGGTGTGGTTCCCGGGGCGTTCGGATGCCTAGGGGCAAAATGGTCATCTTGACCGAAAAGTCTCGGAAAAGGTCCTAAGGGTAGTTTGGTCCTTTTCCACCGAAGTGAGCTAACAGACACGGGTGTTGACCTAGGTTTTGAGTGTTTTTGCCACTCTAACGGTGTGAGTATTTCCGCTACTTGGACGGGGTTGAGTATTTCCGCTACTCGGACGGGATTGATGATTTGGGAGTATTTTCGCTACTCGGACGGGGTTGAGTATTTCCGCTACTCGGATGGGATTGATGATTTGGGAGTATTTCCGCTACTCTAACGGTTAAGTATTTCCGCTACTTTAACGGCTCTGTGAGTATTTCCGCTACTCTAACGGTTGAGTATTTCCGCTTCTCTAACGGTTCTGTGAGTATTTCCGCTACTCTAACGGTTCTGTGAGCATTTCCGCTACTCTAACGGTTCTGTGAGTATTTCCACTACTCTAACGGTTTTATGAGTAGTTTTGCTACTCGGACCGTCTCGAGGAATAAACTGTCTCGAGAGAAGGATTGGAAAGGGGTCTTATCGTCCCCGAAGAGACGTACCTGGATTGGAACCGTCTCGAGGAATAAACTGTCTCGAGAGAGGGATTGGAAAGGGGTCTTACCGTCTCCGAAGAGACGTGCCTGGGTTTTGAGTGTTTCTGCCACTTTGACAGTTTTGTGAGTGTTTCCGCCACCCTAACGGCTTTGTGAGTGTTTCCGCCACTCTGACGGTTTTGTGAGTGTTTCCGCCACCCTAACTGTTTTGTGAGTGTTTCCGCCACTCTGACAGTTTTGTGAGTAGTTTTGCTACTCGGACCGTCTCGAGGAATAAACTGTCTCGAGAGAGGGATTGGAATTGAAATAAGAAAGGACAATGCCCCTAAGGGCATTTTGGTCATTTGGCCTCTATTCGGGCCTGACAGGCCCTCAAAGCGATGGGAAGACGGAATTTGGACTAGAGGATTGGTTTCGATTGGAAAATGTCCATACTGACTTGAAAACAAGTCTGGACGGAGTGTAGACTGCCGAGCGGTCAAAAATGGGGTGCTTACAATGACTTTATTTAGTCATTAATTATTTCTTAACGACAGCTATGCATGACAAGAAGAAAGCTGAAGTCATGGGAATTACTAAAATCAAAGTATGCTAGTTCTAACTCGATATGTGTAATATGCTTTTAATTTGAGCCAAATCAGACTGACATTATTCAAGCACAGTACCCGACCATTCCTGGAAAGGCAGTGAAGACCATAGCCAGTAAAAGGGTAGAATGGTAGGCAAATGAAGATCGCACTCGGTCTTCCTTTTCTATTTTCTTCCAATAGTTCGACCTATCCAGAGAAATTGAGACGCGTCGCCTCGGTAGCTGAAGCCATAAAATGTCGTCTCGCTTTCCTCGTTAATTATTACTGGTTCCATGAACTATGTCTTATGATGACTTTTCTTAATTACCGTTGTTATGTAACTATGTTATCATATGCACCTCATGGTGCAAGTTACAGTTATTAATGTGAATTTTCCTAAGGGTTGTAGTACAATGATTTTATTGATATCATGGACTGCATGGTGTAAAAAATAGGAAAGAAAAAGAATGGAGTTTTTGTGTGTCATGTTTAAGTCTTCTAGTAAATCCCATTTTATTATCTCTCCACCATCTAGTTTTCCCAAAAGCTACTCATGAAATGAGTTTTTTGGTAACTCATTTCTTTAGTGAGTTGAATATCTTCCTTGGTTCTTTGGGGTGAACTTTGGTAATTGTCAACCTAAGTCCTGATAATGAGGTTTTAGAACAGGATATCCGATCTCAAAATTAAAGAGTGCATGGTAATTTCCAGTGTACCATTTGGTCTTGTTCATAAGATTGAATAAAAGTTTCTGACATAGATTTGTTCTTTCTTTCTTTGACAGGTGCTACTTGGGGAGTAGAGCTACTCAAGTCTGGCAGGTAAGGAAGTGGAGAAGAAAGAAGTTGGCAACTTAGAATGCAAATGGAAGAATTATTCAGTCAACTCATGGTTGTGTTTGTATAATCCATGTGAGTACCTCTAATAAGCCACAGGAAACTATTGATATGATCTGTCACTTGGTATCAACTTGGCAACGTTGCTATTGTTACAGTAACAGAGTAAGATTCTGTTATCTCCTTTTGCCATTTTGTTCAAACATTGTTCTTAAGTTTGGTTGTGTTGCTGCAAGGTCATTGTTTCCATGTTGCTTTAGTCAATCATTTGGATAAAGTCTTTAATTTCTATGAATCTAGGAATCACAATAGGAGTTTCTCAATCATAATTTGAACACCACAACTCGTGCAGCCTTAGACAACTTGTGTCCAAAAGTTGTTAAGTAAGCCTAGACAACTTGTGTCCAAAAGTTGCTAAGTAAGCCTAGAACAACTGAAAAAAAGGTAAAAAGGAAATGTACTACAAAAAGTGAGAGAGCTTGAAAGAGAGACTTGGAGAATGCTTTGCTTGAATTGAGAACTTGATATTTTTCAAATGAATACCTCCACCTATTTATAGTTGTCCATCTCCTCAATGGACGGTTGAGATCAACTTGATCCAATGGTAGAGATTAGTTATCTAGAATACTCCTAGAAAATATCTAGATATTTATATTTACAAAGTTTCCCAAGTAAGCTTCCTCCCTTATTCTAAAATCACTCATACCCTTTATTTATATTTCCAAATAGGAAGAACATTCTAGAATTTCTCCAAGAATTCCTTACTTTTCTAGAATACTCCTTACTCTTTATGTACACTAGTGTAGGAGTATTTAGAATGTTCTATAGGTTTTTCCAACCATGCTCACATTCTTGAAAGGCCTTGAATGGCTTAGAACCTTCCAGGCTCTTGGTGCCAATTTGGGCCTCCAAGTGTGCAACATGGTTCCCAATAGGTGCCAAATTGGGCGGGCCATGACACATGGCAATCTTTACCATGATGTTCTCCTCATCCATGTTTGTTGTGGAATACTACCTTCTAAAGCGTTTTCCAATTCCATACGGTAAGTTTTCAAGCAAATATTTGAATTAAGATGATCGAGCAGTACTAATTCTATCAAGAAAAAACCCACTTGACCAAAGTGGTAGAAAGAGTTGTATATGATTGTCTTTTTCCCATATACAAGGTTAGAACTTATATTTAAATTGGTTCAATTCCTTTAATTATAGCTCTCTACTTGCTGCTGTGACTACCATTGCTCCATTTGTGGGGCAGCATGTGGTGAGAAGAATAGTCACAGTCACAAGAAGGTCATCTTTGATCATATTCATTCTGGCCTTCACAATGTTTCTTTGTACTTTCTTATTAGGCAAGTGTACAATTTTAGAATATGATTGTGTTTTAGCCCAGAATGATTTTCTTTCTTGACTTTTTTCTTTCTTTCTCGGGATTAAAGGTTGTTTGTTTATTTTTCTAACAAGTGGAGTTGGCATAACAAACATGACTAAAATGATAAAGGAGGTGGATACGGATGTTAATAAGCCCGGCTCGGCCCATTGCGCACCTCGCTCGAACCGGACTTTGTGGACTCCCGCCATTTTTCAGGTAGGGCTGGGCCAAAATGTGAAGGGAAAGGCCCAAGCCCAGCCCACAGCCCAAGGGATGGGCTTGGGCCTCGAATTTTGGCCCAATTTTTTTTTTCTTTTGTAGCATTATGTTTTTAAAACTAAAAAATTTAGTTATAATAAATTATACACTATGATTCTATAAATTAAAATTTTATTTGTAAGCTTATATATATTTAAGTTCTTTGAACTTGTGTAAAAAAATTTACACTTACATTTATTATTATATATAATTAATAAGAATTACTAAGATAAATTATTTATACAATTACATTTATAAAATTAATGAACGTGCTTAAAAAAAATAAATTTGAAGAGGAGGGGTCATGGGTATGGGTGGGGGTGTTTAAAAAAAATTAAATTAAATTTGAAAAGAAAGAGCCCTAGACGAGGGGTCACGGGCTCACAATCGGGCTTAGGCCAGGCTCTCAGGCTGGGCTTGAGTTTGGGCTCAGGATTCTAGAAGGGGGCCTAGGCTCGCCCATAATGTGATCGGGCTTGGGCCTAGCTAAGTCCAAGTCGGGCTCAGGCGGCCCATGGGCCTTAGGCCGGATTTACATCCCTAAAGGAGGAGTACATGAGCTTTGATAAACTCTGTGCATATTACATGGAAAATGTACATAATTGGAGTAAAACTTTTTATATGTTAATCTCTTTTCAACAAATACATTGAAAATGACTTGCTGATTTGATTTCAGTGAGTCATTTTACAGAGTTCTCGTCGAGAGCCAAATCCATTGACACAAGCCCTATAGTTCCTGAAAAAGATGACTCCAGCATGTCGCAATGTTCCGTCCCTCACAAAGATCCTCGTCTGTTTGACAATTGCATCATTAGAAAAACTCTTCTATATAAAGCAAATGTAGCTCATAGCTTGGGGCTTCCAGATCACCAGAACAGGATGACTCCAGCACGCCGCAACGTTCCATTTCTGTATACGTGTTAATCCTATATTTAAAAACTTTCACTGTAAGATTATATCAATACAAAACATTCAACTGCTGGAAGAAACTTTGGCTCAGGTGATCTGGTTTCACCATGAGGAGCTGCCCACAGTTGAAAGATCGATTTCCTCTGGGGTCATTGGGACTAATTCCTTGAAGTTAAAGGGATCTTTTTTCAGGTTGGTGGGTAGTAGTTACCGAAGATGACAATGCAAAAGAGATGGATGACACTTTCATTCTTCACCATTCGGACAAAAAAACACGAGCGCACACAAACACGAACACATATATATATACAAGCAGTTGACTCGTACTTTGCATGGAATATCAGCAAAATAATTTATTAAAATATTAAATTATATAAAAAATTTATATTTTAAATCTTATAAAATTAATTAGACTAAAAAATGTTAATCAAATTTACCAAGTACATTCATATCACAAAGATTTATTTTAAAAGGGTCGCTTGGTGCAAGAGGTTCTTATAACAATGAGATGAACTCTATTATAAGTTACAAGATAAAATTGTTTGAAGTACTTATTTTTTTATTTAAATAGGATAAATTACATTCTATATTTAAAATTTTACGATAGAGGACTATTCAAAAAATATTATTAAATTGACCAAGGGATAGAAGCTAAGAAAGAAAAAATAAATAAATATGAGATGGAAAGAGCTCATAATTTGGTGACAGATTAGAAAGAAAGAGAAAAGAAGTAAGGTCAAAAGAATCAATAATTTGTGGCACTTATATTTACCATTCAATTTTTTATTTTTTGTTTCTAAATAGTTTTTGAGGGTTGTAATCTATAAGTACTCAATAACAATGATAGTACCAACCGGGGTTAGCTCAATCAGCTAGAGTTCTTGGCCTCCATTAGGGAGGCTAAGAGTTCGAAACCCCCTCCCCTTAGATCCCTTCCTGGCTTCGTTCCTTCTTGTAATCCCTTCTGATAAACCAAAAAAGTAGATAAATAACAATGATAGTGTGAACAAATAAATGATATCTAATTTCGCAATACAAAACGAAAATCTAAAAAAAATCAATAAACGAATGGACACAATTAATAAAATTTGAAAAACTTAGGATGACCAATAATATCATGACACCAATATTCTTACATTTTAAATATTAAAAGTTCAAAAAATGGAATAAGACTTCTTAATAAAATAGAGGTGAATAAAACATCCATATTGATCCGAAATCAATATAAAAAAAAATGTAGTTAAAATTTTGATGTACATTTTTGCATAAATGACAAGAGCAAAGCCCGGTGAGTTCCGTTAAGGGAAGGTTGAAAGAGATTTTTGACCCAGGTAAGTAGGCAAGAGCTCAAACAGAAGCATCAGAGGAGACTCCTAATCCTATGGATAAGGAATCAACCGAGACTGATTTCGGTAAGGCAAATTCCAAGTATGAAGGATCCGCTATTACTGATAGGAAAGAATTCGACTACTGTGAAGCCTCCTAGGTAAGGTATCCGCATTTGCATCATCAAAATATCAAATTGATCCTGTTGGGTATGTTAAGTTGAGGGTATGAGCTGTCCTCCACAGATTCAAAAGTAAAGAGAGGCTCGTTAGTTTTGTTTTACCTACAACTACTAACAATAAATCCGTACTGTGCACGAAATTATAATCATAAAATAATTTTAAAAAAATATTGATAATTTTTTTTTTACAGGATCATATAAGTTTAAATTTTCATTCTAAATGAATTAAATATGTTAAACATATTTCTTTATTTCATATAACTAAAAACAATATGTAAAAGCAATTTGTATATAATTATTATGATAAGTTATATTATTTTAAAAATATCTATGTCCCTTACAAACAATATGTTTGTTATAAGTTTAAAAATCAAGTTTATTGGGTAGTATTCACTATTCAATAGAACACTCTAGAGAGTTAATCTCTACTATTGGATCAAGTGAATCCTCACCGTTCATTGAGAAAGTAGACAACTATAAATAGGTGGAGGCATTCATTTGTAAATCATCAAGTTTCTTAGCAACACAACCAAAATAAACAGTAGAGTGGTTGAGTATACATACTGTCTCTTTCAAATTTGTGTTGTAGTGTTCAAGCATGTGCCTATAGAATTTGGTCAGCTCTTCACCAACACACTCATTATTCTCACTTCCTCCATTGTTACCCTTTCCTGAACCTGCAGAGCTTTTGGTTCCCTTTCCTTTGCTTCCCTTTCCTGCATCTGTAGAGTTTTTGCTTCCTTGAGTTAATTCAGAATATGCGTTTTTATCTTCCTTAATCCTATTCAAAAATTGTTGGGCCCAACTCCTCTTGTCAATGTCAGATTTCCATTTACCAACTTTGCGAAAGACATACTGATCTATCAAGTATATTTCAAACTGATTTGGCTTCGACAACCAATGCCACAACTTTCTTACAAAAGTCATTTTTTGCACGGGATCCCAAAAGGCAGGATCATCCAATAGCCAACCTAAATTCACATTTTCACTACAACAAAAATGATATAAAGATTTAATTAGCACATAAATACAGACAAAAATGTATAACTAAAAGAATTCAAAAATTTTAAACTGTTTACACATGCATCATCAGAGAGACGTCGAATAAGAGAGTATACATCCCCAGGAATACCCTGTTGTGTAAAACAGCTTGCAAACTCCTGCATACCCATATCTCTCCAGCCACTGTAGGGTCTTAATAACCAACTGCACATTATGTCCCTTAACTCCAAGATGCCTTTTTTGGTTCTTACCTTAAAGGCTACAAAAACATGGTACAATGTAACTTGTGAAGTGAATATATATATATATATATATATATGTTTTTGGTACAAAAAGCTCAATGCAAGAAGATATAAGGTACTACCTTTACTTGATCCTGCAGCATTTGTCATCCCTATCAGTTTTGAATCTCCTCAACTGATTACAGAGCAATCAATCTCCCACAGAAGCGGCGTAAACCATAAATGTGTCGCAACACTAGAAAAATGTCCCTATTCCCATAAAATAAATTAGGATAAAATTTTTAGAACAAAAACTAAATATTGGCAAATAGAACAAAAAGTAACTATTCATCAAAACATAAAAGAATACTTAAAAACAGGTCTAAATTTGACACAAATATGCCGCCACCATTGGTCGAGTACCTGATTTTAGTTCGGAAGAAGAACCTACACCTGCAATGAATTATTTTGGTTCCTTTGTGATTGTGAAATATGAAAGTTTCATTAAAGCTGATTGTACCTGTAATTGTGCTCCTGCTCTCTTGATGGCATATTGCTCTTGGAAGTCCTCAAACTCGTGTTTGCTTTCCTGTTGATCATGTTGCAGGACTTAAAAATCTTAAATCTTGATTGAACAACTATTGGGAAAGCTTGCTTCGGGTGACTACAGCGGACATCAAAATCTTAAACTCGTGTTTGCTTTCCTCAATTCCCACCACCCCCCCACCCCAATACGCATTTAACAGTGTTATTAATCACTTTTTGTCAACCCTGACGTTTGGCTCTTTGAAATTCTTCTAAAGCTACTCTATAATCATATATAATCTCGGACATCTTAAATACCTATGAACTTCCGCAAAGCACGTATCAAGCAAATTCTATAGTCGCTTCACCTTCACAAGGGGCAAGTTGCTTTGGAACTATCCATGTGGATTGTGAAAGTCCAATTAAAGATGATCTTAACAAAAGCTAGTTCCAAAGATCTAAATACAATTGTGTTATTTGTGTGATTGAGTATTTAGTATATGTGAGGGCGAAGGTGTCAAAATATTACGGTGAAAATAAATATTTAGTTCAAAATGCCCGTATAACAACGGAGCCCACATTTTGAAAACTTGTTACAAACAGAAAAGGATTATAAATGATTTGATCAATTTTATCGGATTTTTCCCCTTCAACTTTCGGTCAAACTCGAAGGTTGTCTAATTCAGATGAAAGTTTCTACCGACTTTGTTGGGGACTACAATGATGGACCCAAGTCATAAGTTTAATGTGAGGGGAGTTTCTCTAAACAAACATATGGGAAAGAATTTTTCCCATATTATAGACTTCCAAGAGACTTGGTCGAGTACATGGGCATGCAAGTTTAAATTTTAGTATGTCTGGATTGTCTCATGATCACGAATTATCCTTATTACTAGATTTATAATATAATATAAAAAGAAGCAATAATGGAGGCAATCACCTTAAGATTTGAGGTATACTTGACATTTTGATGCAAGTTTAGTTGGTATGCGATTGTTGTCAATGTCTTAATGCTTAACCGATGAAAAGCAGGGCTGCTATTGCCGATGGTTGATGAATGCCAACCCAAACTTAATAGGTTGGTATAGTGTACGTGTACGTTTGTACGTGATGAACAATGATTTCATCTGTTTAAATCTTTTCCCATATTTATGGTGGGGAAGAATACATAGACCCTAGAAAACTTATTTTCTTATATTTGGAAGTTATCAAAAACCAAGAAGGAAAGGGAAAATGATGGCAAATTTTTAAAAATAACTTGGATACATTTGGACTCATGGATTCCCTTTATTTCTATATTCATCACATTTTCCAATAAAATGAATTAAGGAAAGAGAACATAATAAGAGATTCGAATATTTAATTATTTTTATTTTATGTTCTTTTACACCTTACTTACTTGAATAATCAAACATATCATATAATAATTTTATATTCTCTTCTTTTTTGTTTTTTCTTGTCGAATTCTTAATTCAAACACAACAATAATGATCCAAAATGGTGCATTACATTTATAGAAAAAAAGATAGGGTACATATTGACTCGCCTCCGTAATGCGGTATTCCTACAAAACGGAGTTAGCACCCCACAAGAGTACGGGAGTCGCGATGAAGTATAAACCGGTAATCCGGTATCGTTCTCTCCCAAGAGACCTAGCCAAATGTAGGCTCTAGCACTCAACTCACACTAACGTAACCTAAGATTGGATTGCAATTATGTGGGGAATTAGATCTAAAATAAAAAGAAAAATAAAAAGACCGAAAATCTTTTGGGTTCTGATGGTTGTTTTGAGTTCCTAAACTATTGCAATGAAAATAAAGAGAATTAACACTAGAAAAATAAATTAAAGCAAAGTGAAAATAGAATTAAAGCAATTAAAAAGGGAATTGGGCTCAAATGATCCAACCACTCAATTTCATCCAAGGTTTCCAATGGGGTTTATAACTTAAATCAAACACAACATTTAAGTGTGTTTGATTCGGAGGATTTAGCTTTGAAAACCAATTATTCTCAAGCAATTGAAATTAGATAGAGTTCAATGGGGAATCAAAGGTTAATACCATCGATTCAACTTAGTCAATACAAAATTTGTGATTTGTGCATTGATTAGCCAAACATAGTCAATAACCTAGGTTTTCTAAGGCATCTTCAATCAATTGTTGGGAATGAATTTCTAGTAATTGTGCAGTATTTTTCTAGTCAAGAGTCCTAAATTAATACCATTGATTTGGGTGATGAAAATCTCCAAATTTAGTCAATAATCTAAGTTTTCTAAAATTCCACACCTAATTACTAGAAATTTGAATTCTAGAAAAATATGGTAATTAATTCATGAGACACCTCTATTGAATTCCTTGGATTATTTGGGTGATTTTTACATTTAAACCTAATTTAAATTACTAGTTACTTGAATACATCATAAAAGCTTGTAAAAATGAAAAGAGAAGCATAAAGAGATTTAAATGTAAAATTCACTACAATAATAGGATTGTTTGGTTACAAGGAAAATAAGAGAAACTGCAAGAAACTGAAAGAAAATACAATACAATGAAGAAAATTACAAGTTTCTACATTATACTACAATTACAAAGCTAAATCTAAGCTAAAAATGAAGAAAAATGGAAAAAAAACTAACCTTAGAGAGCTTCTCCCGCCGCCCCCTTGCTCCAAAACTTCCTAACTCCTCAAAAACTATACAAAAAACCCTAAAAAACACCGTTTCGGACGCAAAAAACACAATCTGGATGAATAGTAACCGTCCGAATATCGTCCAGACGATCCGTTCGACACCCGTTTGAAGTCTGCGGATGGTTACTGTTCACCATTTGGACGAGTACTATTCATGAACAGTACCCATTTGAACGGTGAACAATACCCGTTTGAACGGGTACTATTCACACTACTCAGCTGCAGAAACTTTGAAACTTGATTGGGCTACCCTAGAGTTTGATTTAGTCAATGCACATTAGACGCAAAGTTGTAGAGCTTGAAGTCTTCTTTCCAATGACACAAAAATTAGCTCAATCGAATATTGGAGTAAAAAGTTATGGCCAAAATACCGAGATAGGTATGAATTTTCATGAACAAATTATTCGTCTTAAACTCGCTTTGATTATTCTTGATTTCTTTTTACCTTTATTAGCTTATATAACCTACAAAATACATACAAAACATACTCGAACAAATATCTAACTAAAATAAGAAAATTAATTACAATATAAGTCTAACAAAGTACAAATTAAGGGCTTATGATTACACTTTTAGGGTGTAATCACAACCCCCAACTTACATTTTGCTAGTCCTTAGCAAAACTTTAAAAAAAACATAAAGGATAATCTCTACTTTCGTAAGAGTCACGAGTGCATTTAGCTTATGCACCAAGCCTTTAAACCCTTAGGTTACCCCTAGTGGACGAGTGATGTCTCGTGAGGGTTTTCAGTGATAATACCCACAAACATCTTTATGTGAATTGCCAATTAAGATAAGAATAAGGAATGGATGCATAATCCTACTCAAGTTAACATTGATGCCACTCCAAACTCCAACACTTGCATTAATATGCAACAAGTCATACAAAAGAGAGGTTCATGTGTGTGGGTGAAGAATCATGCTAAACAACACAAATGAACTCACTTATGCAAATCTACCCCTTTAAAGTTTTGATTCAATCATCACCGGAGATACACTCACAATTAAAGACCCACATGGTTCTCACAATGGTATGCTCAACAATGGAGTAAATGTAAAAAGACAATTCAGGTGAGCATATCAATTACAAAAATCGAAAATAATAGAAGTGTATCAACTTTAGCATAGCTCCATGAAAGAATGTTCAAAGTTAAGCATTGATTCAAAGAAATTGACACGAAATAGCTTATACTCTATTGAAAACTTCAATCAAGCACAATTTGGATCAATTATGCCATGTAGAGGTGAAGAGGATAACATAGAAGATGTGAAAGGTAAGGGTAAGGAGAGGGAGCAAAAGGTCATATCATGTGTGATCAAGGCATGACATGATGAATGCAAAACAACTACAACTCTCCCTTTTCAACTTTTAATATACAAAATCCACTTCTCACTCTTCTCTTAAAATATTTTCAACTTTTGAACTCCTCTTTCACTCTTTTCTTCCTCTTATTCTCTCTCTTTTTTTTTTTTACTTCTTCTTTCTTCTTTTTTTTTTTTTTTTACTTACTTCTCCCCCCCCCCCCCCCCCCCCCCCCCCCCCCCCCCTTTTTTTTTTTACTTTTTACTCTCCTTTTGTTTCCATCTTTTTATCATCCCTTTTAAGATTCAACAACTCCTTTTCATATTATAACATGCTTGTTTGCATTGAACTCCCCAAATCAATCTCTTTTCTCTCTCTTTTTTTTTTTTTTTTTTTTTTTTTTTTAGCAATGCAAAAACACTCTTTTCTCACTTAGGCGTCCCTTTGCAATACAAGAGATGAAATCACTTTGCACTTTCTAATAATAGTAGAAGATCAACAAGGGTTAAGGGAAATGCACGATTCGGTAACGGGAAACTTATGGCTATGGGGAAGAAAATGACATAGAATCATATCCAAAGTTGTACAACCGAAGCATTTCATAGAGTACAAGTATCAATAACAAGATCAAAACTTAACTCATGAACCAAAAACAAGCATAATAAAGCTATTGAATGAAGTGAGGGCGAAGAAACTATCCTTGAATAAATGTGAACGCTCCAAAAGGCGATTAATGTTCTAAAACTCATAAGGTAATAATCCCTACTAATGTAGGGATGGAAAAGCAAAAACTAGTAACAAACTATGATGTAAAGCATGATTGTGCATAATGATATAATCCCCTCTACAAATGCATGAATTAAGCAATCCCTATAATATGTTGGGTATGAGAAGTGAATCAACATCATCTTGAGTAAAGATATATGCAAAAATTCCTATCTTCTAATCTTAAAAAGGCACTTTCACAAGGTAAATGATTTTTTTTTTTTTTATAAGGTGCAAAACAAAGAAACAAAACACAACAATAGAGACAAAGCTTTTTTTTTTTTTTTATAAGGTGCAAAATAAACAAACAAAAACAAAACAATAGAGGTAAAGCCTCTACCCCACCCCCAACTTAAAGTGATGCATTGTCCTCAATGCATGAGAACAAAGTATTAAATGTAATTCAATGGTGGAAAAAGAGAAAAATAGAGTGCAAAAGGCACCCCCAACTTATAATGCAAAATAAACTAAGAAAATAATGAAACTAAACAACTTAAAGTACCCCCAACTTAAAATGAGAAAATAAACTAAAAAAAAAAAAAAAAAAGAAACAAAACTACTCCTATTCCTAAACAAATGAGAAAGAGAATGGATCACCCAATGCCACAAAGTGGGAATTTGCCAACATCCCACAACCCCAAACTCAAGATTTTTAAAGAGTTCATGCAAAAATAAGAATAGACAATGACCACTTCTTTGATGAACTCTAAGATATAGCTTTAAAGCACATAAGGGTAGTAAGGGTCATAAAATGTAGAGAATGCAAAATGATCATGCACAAATGTGCCAACGATGCCCATACCACGAAGTGCTTGACCCTCCCCTTTGATTACTCTTAGAAATAGTAATCTTTTGGCTTAAATTGTTAGTTGCTTAGTCGGATTTAGTGTTAATTTAGTATTCTAACTCCTAAAATGCAATAAAACTCCTTTTGTGCACTCCTTACAGGAATTGGAGATTAAAATAAGGCAAATGGGCAAATTTGAGGATGACCGATCGATCTACCGATCGATCGCCCAATCGAACGGTCCACGGAACGTTCGATCGAACGGTCCACGAAAATGTGCCCCCAAACATAATGAAATGCGCGATGAAATATGGATGCAATGCACAAACAAGTGTAGCGCACCGCGCCTCAACACATCATACACAACAATGCTCAATAATTGTCCATCCAAACCTCCAATCTCCACAAGTTATATACCACCAATTTACAATAAAAATAATCCCTAATTCTCCACTAGCAATCCTCCAATCAAATTACTAAAATGAAACAAAATATATACAAATAAACCAAAATGAACCTAAAATAAAGAGAAAAAGAAAGAATGAAAATCTAATATGGTATTTACACAAAAAATGGAACGAAGTTACCGATGGCCTAAGCCGAAGATTCCTCCGTTGTGGTAGATTGATGGAGATCCAATCCACCAATTGCTTTCCAATCCCAAAACTTGTAGTGCTTGTCTCATGCCTTTGATCCCCGGCAACGGCGCCAAAACTTGACTCGCTCCGAAAACTACAAAATGGAGTTAGTACCCCGCAAGAGTACGGGGGTCGCGATGAAGTATAAACCGGTAATCCGGTATCGTTCTCTCCCAAGGGACCTAGCCAAATATAGGCTCTAGCACTCAACTCACACTAACCTAGCCTAGGATCGAATTGCAATTATGTGGGGAATTGAATCTAAAATAAAAGGAAAAATAAAAGAACCGAAAATCTTTAGGTT
>CM065387.1:38392500-38542500 GCA_033060915.1 Euryodendron excelsum | reverse complement strand
AATCTAAAATAAAAGGAAAAATAAAAGAACCGAAAATCTTTAGGTTTTTGATGGGGTTTTGATTTACTAAACTAGTGCAATGAAAATTAAAGCAATTAACTAGGCACTTGATTTAAATGTAAAGCAATTAAAATGGAAAACTTGGATATGATTGATTCAATCCACCAATTCACAACAAGAATTTCAATAAAGGATTTTTATAACTCAAATCAAGAATCACACCGTGGATTTTTGATTCGGAATATTTTGACCATAAAACCTTGAGTTCATATTTAGTTGAGTGTATAAATTGTGATAATTAATAGGACCATAGAAACAAACCTAGAAATGTGCAAGATTTATACCAATTGTTGAATTGTGCATAAATATTACCAAATGAGTTATGAATCTAAGTTTTCAAATAAATTCAACACTCAACCGAATAGAACAATTGAAATCTAGGAATAAAACTTTGAAGTTCATAAATCCCCATTAAAATACTTGAAGATCCTTGGTGGATTTTCACAATCACACCCAAGAGATGTTTAGCTACTAAAATCCATAATAAAGAGCATAAATGAAGGTAAATCTAACATTAAACTAAGTAAAACTAGTGTTTGGTTGCTAAGAAAGTGAGAGAAAATGGCAAGAAAGTGAAGGAAAATAAATTACAATGTAATAAAGTTACAATTTCTACTCCTACATTAGCATTACAAACATAAATCTAAGCTAAAATACACAAAAACATAAAAACCAACCTTGGAGGAGCTTTTCACACCACCTCCTTGGCTGCTACAAACCCAAAAAATCTTCCTCTCCTCCATTTTTTCGGACAACAAAGCTTTTAAGCTCCAGATCTATATCGACCGATCGATCGGCACTGTTCACACGATCGATCGGCCGATCGAACGGCAATTGGAGCGTTCGATCGGAAAAAAACTGTTTTTACTGTTCACGGGTACTGTTCACCGATCGATCGGGTTACTGTTCACCCGATCGATCGGCCGATCGATCGGTAAATCACCCTCTCTGAAGTTTACCAAGCCAATCGATCGGTTACTATTCATCCCTCCACCTTGAAGCTTGATTTTGACCACTTTAGAGGCCGATTCAGCCGATGCACATTAGAGGACAAATTGTAGCTCTTGAAGTCTTCTTTCCAATGGCACAAAAATCAGCTCAATTGGACATCGGAGTAAAAAGATATGGCCCAAATACCGAGACAGGTCTGAATTTTCATGAACAAATTATTCGCCTTGAACCCGCTTTGATTATTCTTGCTTTCTTTTTGCCTTTATTAGCTTATATAACCTACAAAGCACACACAAAACATAATCAAACAAATATCTAACTAAAATAAGGAAATTAACACTAATATAAATCTAACAAAGTACGGATTAAGAGCCTATGATTACACTTTTAGGGTGTAATCACCACCCCCAACTTACATTTTGCTAGTCCCTAGCAAAAAACTATCAACAATACAAAGGATAATCTCCACTTTCGTAGGAGTCACGGATGAATTTAGCCCATGCACCAAGCCTTTAAACCCCTAGGTTACCCCTAGGTTACCCCTAGTGTAATCAATCGATCGGTGATCATGCGATCGATCGGTGATTCTCTATTCGACCTTCTGCAGCAAACTTCAGAGAGGGCGTTTTTCCGATCGATCGGGCGTTCGATCGGTGACGTCGGAATTTCCTCAATAGACTACACAGAAGCAAACTTCAGAGGGGTCGGTTTTGCGATCGAACAAGCGTTCGATTGCCTGGACCGTTCGATCGGCCGATTGATCAGCCGTTCGATCGGTCTCCTACCGATCGATCGGTGTGTACAGACTCTGTTTTTCTGCAGAGTATAAAAGTTGTATGTTCGAGACAAAAAGGATTCTAGGTCATTTTCTGCAAAAGCTGGATAGAGAATAAGCTCCAAAAAGGGGATTTTTGTTATCTTGTAAGGTTTTTAGTTAGAATTACTTTTAATGCTTTGTATTTAATGTCATTTATTGCTTTTGGATCATTGTAAATGAATGCTTAATATATATATGAAGTGAATGATTTTCTACTCTTTCTAGCAATTTTCCATCATTTTCTTGGCACTTTCTCTCATTTTCTTAGCAACCAAACACTAGTTCTTTATAGTTTAATGATAGATTTGTCTTCTTTTATGCTCTTTGACATGGATTCTAGTAGCTAAATACCCCTTGGATGTGGTTATGAAGATCCACCAAAGATCTTCAAAAGGGGTGAAAAATGAGTTGTTTGAACTTCAATGGCATATCCTTAAAATTTCATGGGTTCATTTGATTTAGTATGAGATTCATTAGAAAAACTTAGACTCATAACCCCTTGAGAATAATTATGCACAAATCAATATTCGGTATAAGTATTGCACATGTCTAAGGTTTGATTCTAGGGTGCCAATTATAGATTCCCTCTTTATGCTCAATCAAACAAAAATCCACATTTTTATAGTTGATATTTTTCGAATCAAGAATCCAATGTGTGATTCTTGATTTGAGTTATAAACCTCTCATTGGAAACCCTTGTTGTGAATTGGTGGGTCGAAACAACCATGTCCAAGCTTTTCTTCTAAATTGCATAAAACTAGCTTTTGTTGTCTTTATTAGTCATTAAATTATTGCATGAAGCATTGAACCACCATCATCTCAAAACCAACATATTTTCGGTCTCTTTTATGTTAGGAAAATATAAGAATTTTTATTTGCAATCCATTAAGATAAGTACCCGTGCTAGTTGAGCTTTATTGCTATATTTGCAGAATTTCCTTGGGAGAGAACGTCACCGGATCCTCCGGTTTTTACTACAAGCGCGACCTCCATACTCTTGCGGAGTGACTCCAGTTGAAGCACATCTGGAGGCGTGTCACCCTACTTTTGGTTGGTCAACCATGTGAATGATATTTGGTTCAAGTGTTGGGACATGGAGCTCCAAAGGCTAGGGTAAAATAGGACTAGGTGCTAGAGGCGTAGAAGGAGGGATCTCATGATCCCTAGACATAGTAAGAATGGCCTCTAGACCATTAACATCCTCATTGATTTGCACATTCCCAACATCAAATAAACCAAAATCATGATTAAGGGTAGTCTCATCACTACCCTTCTTTTCTTGTTCGGACTCCACAATTTTGGACTCCACTCTCTCAAATTTTTCATCCCAAAATTCATTTTCAATTATTTTCTCACTTTCCTTAGGAATGTCTTCCTTAGACTTAAAGTCTTGGGGAAGGGTGTTTTGATCAATGATTTCCTCATTCCTATGGTCAATGATGGGATGAGCGGGTGTACTTGGACGCCCTTGGTTAGGAGGAATGATTGGAGATGACACAAGGGACTTGTCCTTCACTCGGACAAACAAGGTTTGCATTAAAAGAGCCAATTGACTCTTTATCTCATTAAGGCCATCATCAATTCTAGAGTTCACTTCTCCTTGAAATTTTATGGCTTGTTGAAGTGTGTCCTTTAGAGTATCCTCTATGGTGTCCTCTTGTGTGCCAATGTGAGGAGTGTGATATTCCTTATAGGGTAAAAATTGGGATTGAGGGTATTCACATGGTGAATTTTGGTAGGGTGGAGGTGGTGCATGGTAATAGTCTAAGGGCTCTTAGTAAGGGTGAGGCTTAAAATAATGATGTGAATATATGCTCTCATATCCCCTACCAAGGTTAAATTGGTCACACCCCCTAAGAGTGAGAGGTGGTCGTGGAGGCTCCCTTTGGCGACTAGCTCTAAGGTGTTCCCTAAGAGACATTTTGGATGATGGAAAGTGTGAAAATCTACCACCAAACATAATAAAATGCACAATGGAATATGGATGCAATGCACAAACAAAAGTAGCGCACTGCGCCTCAACACATCATACACAACAATGCTCAATAGTGTTCCATCCAAACCTCTAATCTCCACATAAAAATTTCACCAATTATCAAGTTCAATCCAACCAAACCTCCAATCTCCACAAGTTCTATACCACCAATTTTCAATAAAAACAATCCCTAGTTCTCCTCTAGCAATCCTCCAATCAAATATTAAAACAAAACAAAATATATACAAAATAAACAAAAACAAGCCTAAAATAAAGAGAAAAAGAAAAAATAAAAATCTAATATGGTATTTACACACAAAAAAAAATGGAACGAAGTTACTGATGGCCTAAGCCGAAGATTGCTCCGTTGTGGTAGATGGATGGAGATCCAATCCACCAATTGCTCTTCAACCCAAAGCTTGGTAGTGCTCGCCTCGTGCCTTTAGTCCCTGGCAACGGTGCTAAAACTTGATTCGCCTCCGTAATGCGGTATTTCTACAAAATGGAGCACAAGAGTACGGGGGTCGTGATGAAGTATAAACCGGTAATCCGGTATTGTTCTCTCCCAAGGGACCAAGCCAAATATAGGCTCTAGCACTCAACTCACACTAACCTAACCTAAGATTGGATTGCAATTATGTGGGGAATTAGATCTAAAATAAACAGGAAAATAAAAAGATCGAAAATCTTTTGGGTTCTGATGGTTGTTTTGAATTCCTAAACTATTGCAATGAAAATAAAGAGAATTAACACTAGACAAATAAATTAAAGCAAAGTGAAAATAGAATTAAAGCAATTAAAAAAGGAATTGGGCTCAAATGATCCAACCACTCAATTTCATCCAAGGTTTCCAATGGGGTTTATAACTTAAATCAAACACAACATTTAAGTGTGTTTGATTCGGAGGATTTAGCTTTGAAAACCAATTATTCTCAAGCAATTGAAATTAGATACATGTTCAATGGATAATCAAAGGTTAACATCATCGATTCAACTTAGTCAATACCAAATTTATGGTTTGTGCATTGATTAGCCAAACATAGTCAATAACCTAGGTTTTCTAAGGCATCTTCAATCAATTGTTGGGAATGAATTTCTAGCAATTGTGGAGTATTTTTTTAGTCAAGAGTCCTAAATTAATACCTATGATTTGGGTGATGAAAATCCCCAAATTTAGTCAATAATCTAAGTTTTCTAAAATTCCACACCTAATTACTAGAAATTTGAATTCTAGAAAAATATGGTAATTAATTCATGAGACACTTCTATTGAATTCCTTGGATTATTTGGGTGACTTTTACATTTAAACCTAATTTAAATTACTAGTTACTTGAATACATCATAAAAGCTTGTAAAAATAAAAAGAGAAGCATAAAGAGATTTAAATCTAAAATTAACTACAATAATAGGATTGTTTGGTTACAAGGAAAATGAGAGAAAATGCAAGAAAGTGCAGGAAACTGCAAGAAAGTGCAAGAAAGTGAAAGAAAATACAATACAATGAAGAAAATTACAAGTTTCTACATTATACTACAATTATAAAGCTAAATCTAAGCTAAAAATGAAGAAAAATAAAAAAAAAAACTAACCTTAAAGAGCTTCTCCCGTCGCCCCCTTGCTCCAAAAAATCCTAACTCCTCAAAAACTATACAAAAAACCCTAAAAAACACCGTTTGGGACGTCAAAAACACAATCTGGATGAACAGTAACCGTCCGAATACCGTCCGGACGATCCGTTTGACAACCGTTTGAAGTCCGTTCGGACAGTGAACAATAACCGTCCGGACGGTTACTGTTCACCGTTCGAACGGGTACATGAACAGTACCCGTTCGAACGGTGAACAGTACCCGTTTGAACGGGTAGTATTCACACTGCTCAGCTGTAGAAACTTCGAAACTTGATTTGGCCACCCTAGAGTTCGATTCAGCCAGACGTAAAGTTGTAGAGCTTGAAGTCTTCTTTCCAATGACACAAAAATCAGCTCAATCAGATATTAAAGTAAAAAGTTATGGCCGAAATACCAAGACAGGTCTGAATTTTCATGAACAAATTATTCGCCTTGAACTCGCTTTGATAATTCTTGATTTCTTTTCACCTTTATTAACTTATATAACCTACAAAACACATACAAAACATATTCAAACAATTATCTAACTAAAATAAGATAATTAATTACAATATAAGTCTAACAAAGTACAAATTAAGGGCTTATGATTACACTTTTAGGGTGTAATCACATATGGGAAAATAAAATCAAAAGGATAAATAAAATAGATTTTGATTGCAACTTCTGAAGCAAGCTATTTGTTTCTTCCGTTATCTAATACACAGTTCATCCCGTTAGACTAGTAAACTGGATGTGAAACGTGTTTAGTTTAGGGATTTTGTGTTTAGTTCATCTCATTCATCCTTTTCTATAATCCCTTTTTTTCTCTCCCTCTAAATATCTATTTTGTTCATCACAGCTACCAAGACAGCTAGAACACCATCCTTCCGACATCCGATTGCCACCCACTCCCTCCATCACACAGCTCACACCATTGCGACCCTTTCCCTACTTCCTACAGCCCACCATCACTCGCTCTCTTTCCCTCCCAACCATAGCCATCGTCGCTTCCCTTCCTCCCTCCCTCCATAAATAGTTCACTGCACAGCCTCCCCTGCCCTCCATCCCATTGCTCATAATCTCTCTCCCGGCCAAAATCACTACCACAACCTTCCTTCCTCTCTACATCAATACCTTAATCTATAAAGCAAATTTATTGTTATCCTCCCAAATTAAAACCTTTATCTGCTAACTGATTTCTGTCAGACTAGTCGACTGTCAGCAAATACCCACTAATTATTCATGGGAAAATTGTGAGATTCGTCAATCATTACACTCGTGCCAACATCACGGTGTTGAGGAAATGATACATTGCTCAAGATTTAGTTTTGTGATTTTTTATTGTTTGTTGTGATGGTCAGTTAATATTGTTCATGATTGGCTTTCCCACCAAAAGTGATGGTTATTGGTGGCCATGATTGGATGACGGAAATATAGAAATATCGAAATCCTTCCTAAATAGTTATTACTTATTCATCGGTCCGTGACTAATATTTTCTCGTCAATTCGTCTGAAATAATATAATATGTACCAATTTCTGGCACGATTAATAATTGTTGGTCTTGAAAATGCGTACTTTCTTTTATGTAGGTGGGCCAAGCGGCAATGGTGACTTTCTAGCAGACAGCTAAAGGGATTTTTTTTTTTTTAAGGTAATGTCATACAAACAAAAAATTCATACAAATTTTTTTACAAAACAAACACTTACCATAATAATTTTTAATTACAAAATAGTCACTGTCACATAATTTTGTATGCAAATTTTGTATGCTACACAAAAAATTTATACAAAATTTCTATACAAAATAATATATCTTAATGAGAATATTTTATTTCAAAACAAATACCCATTTTAATTATTAAACAGCCACCACATTAATTTGTATGTAATTTTTGTATAAATTTTTTTATAAGAATACCATTTTTCGAAAAGAATATTGTCTAAATACTTCAAGAAAGATACTATTCCTTCATAATTCTTTTACAAAGAGCTCTGTATTTAACTTGTGAAATGCAGACGAGAAAGTGTAATTGAAAATCCCATTATTCTCAATCATGCGTGTGATAACAATAGATAACTGTGTGTACGCAGGCATGTGGAATTGTGGATGCCATGTCCAATAATTAATAGTCAAACCCAATAGAGAGGGAGTGAGGTATAATGAAATTAGGGATGCATGTGTCACAAGCCCACTAAAATAATCCATCAAGTCTAGATCCTTCTAGGTAATTTTTGAGTATTTCATCACATGGGACTTTTAGAGAGGATTTTAGATTTTTTCTCACATGTGTAAATATAAAAAGTGTGTAAGAGTTTCTAAAATGGGAAGAGACTTCATTGAGAAGCTTTATATATAAATATCTTAGATATTTGTATAGAACACTCTAGAGAGTTAATCTCCACCATTGGATCAAGTGAATCCTCACCGTCCATTAAGAAAGTAGACAACTATAAATAGGTGGAGGCATTCATTTGTAAATCATCAAGTTTCTTAGCAACACAAACAAAATAAATAGTAGAGTGGTTGAGTATACATACTGTCTCTTTCAAATCTGTGTTGTAGTGTTCAAGCATGTGCCTATAGAATTTGGTCAGCTCTTCACCAATACACTCATTATTCTCACTTCCTCCATTGTTACCCTTTCCTGCACCTGTAAAGCTTTTGGTTCCCTTTCCTTTGCTTCCCTTTCCTGCATCTGTAGAGTTTTTACTTCCTTAAGTTGATTCAGAATATGTGCTTTTATCTTCCTTAATCCTATCCAAAATTTGTTGGGCCTGACTCTCCTTGTCAATGTCAGATTTCCATTTACCAACTTTGCGAAAGAGATGCTGATCTATCAAGTAGATTTCAAATTGATTTGGCTTCGACAACCAATACCACAACTTTCTTACAAAAGTCATTTTTTGCACAGGATCCCAAAAGGCAGGATCATCCAATAGCCAACCTAAATTCACATTTTCACTACAACAAAAATGATATAAAGATTTAATTAGCACATAAATACAGACAAAAATGTATAACTAAAAGAATTCAAAAATTTTAAACTTCTTACACATATGCCTCATCAGAGAGACGCCAAATAAGAGAGTATACATCCCTATGAATACCCTGTTGTGCAAAACAACTTGCAAGCTCCTGCATATCCATATCCCTCCAGCTACTGTAGGGTCTTAATAACCAACTGCACATTATGTCCCTCAACTCCAAGATGTCTTTTTTGGTTCTTACCTTAAAGGCTACAAAAACATGGTACAATGTAACTTGTGAAGTGAATATATATATATATATATTTTGGTACAAAAAGCTCAATGCAAAAAGATATAAGATACTACCTTCACTTGATCCTGCAGCATTTGTCATCCCTATCAGTTTTGAATCTCCTCAGCTGATTACAGATACACTGTCAATTAATCTCCCACAGAAGCGGCGTAAACCATAAATGTGTCACAACGCTAGAAAAATGTCCCTATTCCCATAAAATAAATTAGCATAAAATTTTTAGAACAGAAACTAAATATTGGCAAATAGAACAAAAAGTAACTATTCATCAAAACAGAAAAGAATACCTAAAAACAGGTCTAAATTTGACACAAATATGCCGGCACCATTGGTCGAGTACTTGATTTTAGTTCAGAAGAAGAACCTACACCTGCAATGAATTATTTTGGTTCCTTTGTGATTGTGAAATATGAAAGTTTCATTAAAGCTGATTGTTCTTGTAATTGTGCTCCTGCTCTCTTGATGGTATATTGCTCTTGGAATTGAATCGAAGTCCTCATCAATCTCTGGATGGTTACAAACATGCTTTAGACGTTGAGTATTATCCCCCAGTTTCATGTGAGGGTCCCCATTTTCTTTCCTCCAGAAGGAGCTAAAGCAAAGGACCCAGCACAGAAAGCACCCAACACACATAATACAGTTCAGTATCATAAAATTATGGAAGGTAAATTTCATTTTCGAAACTCTTACTAAACTTAATAGAAAACAGTAATAACAATGGTTGTCAATTTACCAACAGAGGAAATGATACACGGCTTACAACGATTGGGATGGAAAAAAGTTGATGTCGCTAGTCATTCTGGCCTTTCTTTTTCCACAACAATATTCATGTACTATTAGGGTCGGTTCAAGACAAATTGAGACTTAAGGCAATAATTTTAATGTGGCTCTTTATTTTTTAATGTCATTGTTATTTTTTATTATTTAAAAATCATTTATTTTATAAATTGGTATTTTTCCTTTTGAAAGTCAACTATTGTGCTAAGTTTGGCATTTTTTTCTAATGGATATTTTTTTTTTCATTTGGACTAAGGCTTCTTCTTTTAAAAGAAAAAGTTAGAAATTATGTTAAGGCTTTAAAACCATATAAAGGTTTTAAAAATTTTAGGGCCTTGGAAAAATTTATTTGTACCATTTTTGTTAAGCCATTTTTTTTAATTTCTTTTTAAAGTTCACTTGGTATAGTTGATTTTAGGTCTTCTTTATTTAACAAGACTTCTTTTTTTTTTCACCAAGATTACGAAATTCTCTACAACAAAAAGGTATGAAAACTAAATAAAACGTTGAATATAACATTTAATGTTTAAAAAATTTGAGATCTTAAAAAAATTTCTTTGTACAATTTATATATTTATTTTTAGACTAGTTTTTTTTTCTTGAAAGTTCACTAGTGTAGTTGATTTTAAACTTCCTTTTCTAACAGAAAATTTTTTCTCATTTGAATTAGGTCTTTTTAAAAAAAATCAATGTAAAAACTATATAGAATTTTATTAAGTTTTCAATATGTTGGGGCCTTAGGTGATCGCCTAAGTGGCCTTATGGGTGAGCCGGCCTTGTGTACTATAATCAAATTTCCATTTATGAAATGCTGTCTCTGCTTTAATTATATTCTTAATTTCATTACATTTGAACATCCTAATTTTCATTCTCTGCAACAGGTGAAAAATCAATGGCTTCATAACGCTGGAGCAGGAGTGGTTGCTCATATTGCAGACAGTGTAAAACAACAAGAAATGCAACAAGATTCTAACCCATTCATTGCAGCTAGCTTGTAGCTCTAAAAATGTGTGCTAGGTACATGCCAAGATGAAACATGTTATTCAATGGGTACAAATTTAATTGGCCCATAATAAAATTTTCTTTGCTTTTGTGATTCTGGCTTATCAAATGATTGAGTTTTGTGTTAGTAAGTTTGCACGGCTTCTAGTTGGCAAAGTTTGGACTGGTTGTCATATCTAGAATAACAAGAAAAATTTTATGTGTCACTATTCTATATTTGGATCTTGAATTTGTGGAGAGAAAGGAAAACGAAAGGAAAATAAAATTATTTATACATCTGCATTCATCAAAGGAAATTAAGAAATCGTACTAGTCTCTGATGCATTGCTTCAGCATTCATCAAGAGAACTATTTCAAACATTCGAACTGAAATTTTAACGAAGATATTAATCGAGAGGGAGCTAAATGCCATCCGTCTTTATTTTCGTAAAAATGCCCAAACCCACTAAGGACTTTATATCATAAATCCAACTGCAGGAATTTGGGAATTTGGGTAGCCCCATATTCTATATCAATCACATCACATCTACTGCTTAAATATTTCATTCCTCTAATCAGCTGGAACACAAGCAATGCTTCGTATGTGCCCTTGTGCCCTTCCAGGACACTTAGAGATTCAGAATACAGATTTGTCTTTATGCTTAACAAGCCTCAAAACATCATATTATTCTTCAATAACTGAAACTCGTGTAATGGCCGGCCTTAAGGCTGAGGCAGTTCAAATATCATTCCTTAGAAACCTACAAACATCATCAGTACTATTGTTGAAAACCTTGAAATCAGGAATAGCAGCAAAAACTGAGTGATTTATGTAATCGCCCAGATACCTGCATTTTTAAGATCCTTGCACGCTGTCACTACAATAACAGGACAATCTACTACTACGTACAAACCACAAATTTGATGCCTAACCCACAACTTTTACCTCCCTGGCTATTGTCAATGGAACTTAGTAAATTTGCTAGCCTTTTTGGTTATGAATTTGGAGGTGTTTAGATCTACCTTATTTATCTTATTTAGTAGTTTATGACTTTTTTAAAATGTGTTTAGGTGAGTAACTTAAAAAAATATCTTATGTCTAATCACTTTTTTTGAGAAAAACTATTTTTAAAGATAACTTTTTAAAAGAAATTTATAATTTATAGTTTATGACTTATAAATCAATGACCCAAACAACCCCTTCATTAAACAAGGAGAGGAATGGGGTCTTTGATCAAACGGATTCAATTAAACACTGTCTTGACCAATATACTCAGTCACATTATTCTGAATTTTGAAAAAAAGTAAATAAATAGGCATCCATGCAAAATTAAAAACTCAAACATCCCCTAATACCACCACCACCACGACGGGTAGTAGCAAAACCATTAGATACATGCTCTGGGCTAATAGAGCAGTTAATAAGGTAATGAAAAACTTTGACTTGTCTAATGTATAATTAGATGCATTGTGTACCCGGAGGGAGAACCCATGTAATCAAATTGCTTGAGCGGTTTGCTGAATTGGAGACGATGGGAAGTCAAAATTCTCAATTTGGTATAAAAATAACGTATCCTGCATGTAACCGAATTCCATCCTCACAATAGTGCAAACCACCAAAGCAAGAGTGCTGGTCGTGTTATTCAACCCTAAATCAATCAAACAATTGCCACCCTAGTGAAAACTAGGGCAAAAACAACAGGACCCAGCTGCCTGAAAAACTTACAACCATGCTCACTGTTTACGCAATGAGTAATGGTGGCAATCCCAACTCTGCTTAATCCACCTGTTTCTTCCCCTACTTCAACTATTTGTTATTGTTCTTCCTCTTCCTCTTCTTCTTCTTCTTCTTCTTGGTGGTGTTTTTGTCGTTGCTGCTGCTCTTGTCATTGGTTGGAGTTGAGTTATCATCCTTGCTGACATCTTCTTGCATTTCCTTTTCTTCAGATGGGAAACTTGAAATTGAAATAGATGAGGAAATATGAGTTTCAGAAGAAAACCCAAATAGTGAATGTAGATGAGTTATGGACATGAACCAGGTGATATTACAGTGTGTTTTTTCTGAATCATAAACAATATGGAAAAAAAGCAGTGTCATATTACATCATAGGTCACCACGACCAAAGACATGGTTATCTTCTTATCCGAAGTTCAAGGGACATGTCTAACCAATCATCAAACATGAAAACATTAAGAAACCCAGTTTTCTTTAAACATGAGTGAAGAACATACAAAGGGCGGCAAAAAAAAATCAGAAATCCTAAACACCCCAGATATGGCAGAATATGCATGCCCTGAAGACAATAGATATGACAGAGAGTTAACTTTTCACCAGTCTTATCTAACTAGGATTAAAACTAAAAGCCACATAGATGCTTTCTTCTTCATCCAACATAACGAAAACTTCATGGGAATATTTGAGTATGAATATCACTTTGTGCAATTTAGCATTTGCAATATTGTTCTCTAAAATCTTGAACTGATCTTTATAGAATACTTTTACTTGTTTTAAAGAAAGAAAAAAAAAAAGTACGACAGAAAACACTAGATTGTAGTAATATAGGAAAAATGAAACAGAGAACAATCCCAAGAATAACATGATGTAAGGTGAACACAGTGACGCACATTAGAGAAAATGCAACTTGGACAATTATCAACCCCTCTTTCGTTATATTTGTATTCATGGATTCAAAATTAACGAATTTGGATCTGTCCAGTGGATATCAAATGATAGGGTGAGAAGAGTTATTTTAAATCCACTACAACAGATTAACATGTGTTCTAGTATCTTAACTTCTAGCTTTCTGCTTAAGTCTTTAATCTAACAGGTAACTCTTACGTGCATTTGCAAATTAAAATCCTAAATTCGGTGATTTCCAATATAACAATCCAAAAGAAGGATTCTGTTGAATATGATAACTTTAATTATACAATAGACATGTGAAGACAAGAATGAGAATAAGGAGATGGGAGTCTGGGACAGGGAAGATCAGACCCAAAAATTTATAGTGCTTACACTTCCAGACAGTCATAGAGAATGAAGCCCTTGACATAGTATGTTGAGAGAGATATAGGACGGGCCACCAAATCAACTCCGCCCTCCACGTTTTCTACTTTGGACATCTTCATTTTGGAGCAAGAAACGTGAACCACACCAATACCAAGGGAATCGAATCGGGACCAAACCACAGCCAACTTTCCATTTCCCAGAGAGACCACAACTGCGTGGGGATAAGTATTATCAAGGCCAGGTTGGGGTAGCCAGCCTTCATCTTCATCTCCCGAAGCCGTCACCGGCTTTGCGAAGCTTTCAGGCTTAGAGAGATCTAACCCAAAAAAGATCTCCGGCCGGGAGTAGTCTACATAATATAGAATTCCATCTACCAATGCGGATTTGTTCGTATCCATACAAAAATTTTGAGCATGAACCACCCAGGAATCATCTTCAACATTGTAGGAATATAGGGTTTCTAATGCATAAGCATGCAGCACAATCAGCTTGCCACCGTCCAAAACTGCATGCCCAGTTATCAATTTAGGCATATCTGCTGGTACCTCGCTCAACGCACGCCAACTCTCATCCTTAGAATCGAAAACCTCAACCCACGGAGACGTTATCTCTGTCTCAAGAGTACCCCCCATGAGGCAGAACTTCCTGTCGACGCTGACTGCGTGGGCCTGCATTCTTGGTTTTTTCATGGAGGGACCTTTCTTCCAGCCGCGGACAAAGACTTTCGATGTAATACACATCATCGAACCTCGGAGGGAAGAACAATCCCGTCCTCATATCTGCACCACCGAAAACATAGATTGTGGAGCCGACGGCGGCGCAGGCAGAATAATCCCGATACACTGGCAGTGGACCGAAAATGGGATTGAGCATTTGGCGCTGCGGCGTCGTCGAGTCGTTCTTAATTACGTACCAGTCGTACCTACCTGCTGTCCTTACGCGGAAGTATATGGATGCATCTAACTCATCGGAGAAAGAAGAGGAGTCTCTCCTCAATCTACGATCAGGTCTTGAGTTCGGCATCTCAGAAATTTTATGCAATAATAATGCAGAGATTGAGACGGAGGGGAGAAATATTTAAAATCGCATCTCTTCTAGTTCTTGCTAGGGTTTTCTAATAGGGGATCGATCGGCTCTCAGCATCTCCTCTTCTAGGGTTTTTAAATTAGGGTTATCGACCTCGGGCGACGCTAAGCCTAAGAGCAAGGACGGTTGTGGTGGCACAATTGGATGAGTACCGCGTGGCCTGGACGGCTAAGATAGATCCGTGAATAGGAATTGGACACCATTGTTCATTAGCTTCGGAGGGTCTCCCTCTCTCTGTGTCTAGCCATGTCTTTCGCCATCTCTTTCCTAAAACCCCATAAACTAGCAAACATGCATGTGACGTGTGCCACATCAAAGCAAGTTATGTCTAAAGTTTGTTTAATCAAACGATATGATGTCATATTTAGATCAAGGTAGTTGGGACCAAAAATTTGATTTTTTGCTTCTAATAAAAAAGTTACTTATAAGCCAAATTAAAAAAGTTAAACAAAAATTATACCAAACAAGTCCATAGTACATACACCTACACTAAATAGAGTAGCGTAATAATATTGCACAAACTAGATGGCATAAGAACTCTCTCTGTCTCTCTCTAGATATATATTCATGCATATCTATATAATAAGACATAATTTTCTTTCAAATTGTCTCCCTCACATTTGTATTCACCAACTGTAGTTTATTTTTATAAACAATATATGATTAAGATTATTTGACAATTTCTTCTTTATTTTTAATTTTTCTTCTAAAAAGATCACCATCAATGGATCCTATTTTTGTAGTACTTTATATGAAAAGAAGTAAAAGGTGAGTTGAGAAAATAAATACTTCAAAATTCAATCATTCTCTTTTAAAGTATAATTTATATATATGAAAATAAAAAAATTTCTCTTAGCCTTTTATATCTCTTTCTCGAGTCTTTCTAAATTTCACAGATCATAAAAATTTTCTTTCTTTAAATTTTTTGATTAATTTTTTCACTGCCAATGCAAAAATCATTTTCGACATCCATTGGTGAATGTGTGTTGTAATTAAACTTAATAAATATATTATTATTTTTATTTGTACAATCAATAATTTGTTTGGGAGTGGCGTGCTGAATGTAATCCGCTAGTATACAGATACGTGTGAACCCCTGCCAGCAAAAAACTGGGAAGTAATCAAAACAGGAGAAAGTGGAGGAGTCTCAACGGCTCTCTGTTATTTGGTGGGTTCCTCTTTCACTTGTATTAAAAATAGGGTTAATTTCACATCCTATTATTTGAACTACTAACAGTTAGACCTATCACTTTTAAAAAATGAGCACTTAGACCTTCTTAGCTTTCGTTTATTTACAGATGGACCCTCTGCCATTAGATCCGTTAATTGAATTCTGCCTGTTGTTGGCCAGTTGACCAACTAAAATGACCAAATATACCTTCCGAATACAATAAAACAAGCAGACAAAGTGCCTGACACATCACCATTGCTCAACGGTCATCATGCTCCACTTTTTTTTAAAAATTAAGATAAATTTCACTTATCACCTCCTGCACTTTGATCATAATTTCACTTTAACTCTTTACTTTTAATTGTCCTATTTTGTTCCTTACACTTTTAGTTAAATAGCAATGTGGTCCTTTCGTCAAATTTTTGTTAATAAAGGCAACGGAAAACCTTTTTTTTATTTTTATTTTTAAAAAAAATAGAAAACAGTATTTTTTTTATTATTTTTTATTTTTAGTTGTTAACAAAATTCAAAAAATGAAACAAAAAAAAATACTAAAATGGGGTTTTTTTTTTTTTGTTTTCAAAACATTATTTTGGTACTATTAGCATAAAAGTAACCTACAAATGTTTTGAAAATAAAAAAAAATACCCATTTTAGTGTTTTTGTTTCATTTTTTGAATTTTGTTAACAATTAAAAATAAAAAATAATAAAAAAATATTGTTTTTTATTTTTTTAAAAGAAAAAAAATAAAAAGGGCTTTCTGTCACCTTTATTAACGGAAATTTGACAGAAAGACCACATTGCTACTTAACTGAAAGTGTAAGGGGCAAAGTGGGACAATTAAAAGTAGAGGGACCAAAGTAAAATTGTGATCAAAGTGCAGGGGTGATAAGTAAAATTTACCCTAAAAATTATTTAGAGAGCGAAATGATTTTCAACGTTGAGACTTTTTTACATTGTTATTTTAACTTGCTAATCTTCATTTTTATTATTTATTATTCAAATTACTATTCTTTCATATAAAAAAAAAGTCAAAGATCATATATTATGCTCTCATTTTATTCAAAATATAATTATTTATTGCCATAGTTTAATCTAATTTTTTATTACCATATTCAAAATATAATCATTTTTATGTAATCTCTTTGTTATTATTCAAGTCAAAATTATTTTATATTTTCAATGGATGTTAAAATTTTAATTGTCATTAGAAGCTATTAGAAATAGATTGATTAATTATTAAATTTGTAAAAAAAAAAAACTTAAATTGAAAAGGTGAAGTAGTAAGGTAAAAAAAAAAAGAAAAGAATTCATTGAGTCCATAGATTAAAATAATTTTAGTATAAATAAATAATCAGTAAAATAATTTTTTTAATTTCATATATAAGTAATAAATTCAAGATAAATAAAAGCAAGTAAAATATAAATAATTTATTTATTCCACATATAAAAAATCTCAAAACAAATAAATATTTAACAAAGTAAAAAAAATAATGAATTAATTGAAAATTTAAATTAAATATTTATTAAAATAGTATTTAAATAGTAAATAATGCATAATTTAGAGTTAAAACAATGATTAGTATAATGGTTCCACATAATTAGTGGATTGGCCTCACATGAATAGTGAAATGAAGGAGTTTTCAAATTTTTTAAAGAACTTTCAAATTTGAAGATGGCAAATGAAGGCCACCTTCATTTCTTCAAATTTTTTAAAAAATGAAGGTGGGTTCGAGAACCCAATTTAGAATCCATCTTCAAATTTAAAGATTTGAAGGTGGGTTGAAGATACTCTAATACTACTAAGGTAACAATATTTTTCTCCTATCCTATCCAATCCTAGGCTATATATACCCATTAATTTTTTCATAAACAATCAATATGGGATAAGCCTTTAGTTCCATCTAATAACCATACTCATGGCACCTACTTTGGAGGTCATTATCTCATTCAAATCTCTATGGATATGAGCAAGTAAATACTTGTTCTTCATTTCCTCATGAAGGAGAACACAAAGCACTTTCGACCAACTAAAAAGGACATGTGGGTCCCACCTTAAAAAGGGCTTAAAGTTGATGTGTCATACCAAATATTCCAACAATCCCCCACATAAATGAGATTGACTGTCAAAAAATAATGCATAAAGAAATGCAAATGTAAAAGCGAGATTAGAACGGAAAGTCACCGCATTAGGAAAGGTGGTTTTTGGCTTTAAACCTTCCCTATTGAAATACTATCGGGTTTATTGGCTAACTAGTGAACATGATGTCTTGAACTGTTCTGCCATTGGCATAAACTGAGACAACAGTACTCACACTGTTTTTTCCCTATCCAAGTTTGATTCTCAGTAGTGTTTGTTTGGGCCATGAACCACGCTTGGTATTCATGAGTGTTTTAAAGAATTTAAGCCTTTACAATTCTCACAGAAGCAATCCCTTCACACTCATATAGGTAATTTCTTATAGAGTGAGCAGATATACATACTTCACTTGGTATCGAAGTAATAACAATCAGTAAAAGCATAGGCTTATTAATATAAGTATCATGCCCTGCTCGTTCTATATTAAAAGTTGTAGCTTATCCTAACAATGTTTTAGGTAATCACTATTTCATTATAGAATTAGACAGTGGAACAAAGTTCTCCAGTGATTTATACTAAGTTGACCATAATTCGGTTGTCTTGTTGAACATAGATCTTGGGATCTCCAATCAACTAAATTGGATTGCCATTAAGGTAACTTTTAAGATAATAGGCTTTAATGCCCAATCCCCTCAATGAATGAATTTTGATCTCTTACCAAGTCTAATCGTAAGATGATCTCTCAATATCCTTTGATTAAATCATAATCATTGAATATTAATTTTTTGTGAGCAATGACATTTAACAGACATGTTTGTAGTGTTTTGTTATTATCGAGAACTCTCTGTGTCTTATTTATTGCTGATTATCTTAGCAATGTACGCAAATAGCCAACTCATTTTCTTTGAGAAAAAACCTCTAAAAAAGTTTAAAAAGTCACTTGATACTTCTTCCCTAGTTTTTGATTCCTCTGTAGAATCTGGCTATATACTTTCATTGTGAGAGTTTCCTAAGAAATTAATACACTCCCTATAAGACTTACCCATTTGTGAATTTAGCATCTTCCGATCCATAAATCTAGTTTATACAGTGTATCCTCTTTCTGGATGTATATGTGATCAGTGTTTATTTGTAGCACAAGGTTATCACTTTCAAGTAGATTTACCCTGGATTTGAATAAAATACTTTATTCACGTCAATATATGTTTACTCTTGCGACTTGCGTGAACTCATATCACTAAGTCACAACCACCGAGACTAGATCTCGTTGCATATCTATTAAGTATTTGAGTTTAGACTATACTCATTGATCCATTTGGATAACCTCATTCTTGGATCTATCAGGCAGATCGTCTATCACCCATTTAGTTTTACCTCCATGTACATTATTATTGCGGTTAAGGTATAACGGAACTCCGTACATCTCTTTACTTTACTAAAGTTATTGAGACTGCACTTATTTCCTTTTCTACTTGAGGTTTCACCTCTGACTTTGAATGTTAGAGTAATTCAGATCAGTCACTCTTTTCTTTATTTATTTAGAACTATTCTTCCTTCTAACTATAGACTTAAAGTCTTGGACCTCTTGCTTACTTATAAAGTCTTCAGGACTCTTATAGTGAAAACCAATTGCACAAGGAAGTCCATTATCAAAGAATGTTACATTTCTAGATTTAGAAAATACTCTTCAGAATATCCGATAAATGATTCTGGAGTATAAAACGGATTATCGTTTGCTAAGGCATTCACATGCACAACTATGTTCAAGCAGACTTCGGAATAAACACTCTTACCATTTTATAATTTAGATTACAGATAACCTGATCTATAATTCTATCAGCGTTAATACAGTATTCTGTGGAGTGTCCTAATGAGAATGTGCGTTTGAGAAAGTAAAGCTTCCCCCCACATTTCCTGAATTATCTAGAATTTAACAAAGTAGTACACAACATCTTAATTAAGAGTTGGATTTCATTTTACCAGCAATCAAGTTACTGAATCAACTAGGTGTTTATAAACAAGTGAATCTAGACGTAACCATGTCCAATACCTTTTACTAGTTTACTACCTTTGTTCTCAAACTCATTTGAACATTATAACATATGCATTGATTACTTTAAGTATACTTTTCCAATAGTACCAACAGGTGCGTTGATAACTGTAAGTATACTTGTCGGTGGTACCTTCTTAATTTCATTATATTTCAAATATCACCACAAAATTCAATCAACACATGACAATTAACATAAAAGTTAGATATGTCATTACCATCACAAACATATATATATAAACAAATACATATATGGTTACTAAAAGTGTTTCAAAGTTAGCAACTAAACAAGTTATCATACTAAACAAATTAACTATACTAAAACCTAACAAGAAACTAGTAAGGATCATACGATCCTCCAGAAGAGGAACTTTCAATCACTACCAGCATGGGATCATGCGTCCTTTTTTGCGCGCGCTCGAAGGTGTTTGGCCAATAAGGAGAGTCCACATAGTGAGAACCCTCAGATTGTGCTAAAAGCCTCAACCTCTGAAAGTAAGCGGACACAGAACGCTCTTGCGAGCGGTGTATCGAATCTTCCCATAGTAGTTCTGATAGCGACTAGGTCCTGCCTCAATCGGTCCAATCACCGGCTCTAAACGAATGGGCCTTAGCAAAATAGGCAGTGCTACTGGACTAAGAGGAACAACGTCCTCTGATCTATTAAGATGATACATCATGTGTAACACGGAAGGATCACTGGTTGTGCAGGATTCTCGAACTCATTCTTACCAAACCAGTTTTAACCCACCTCTTCGCAAGTGTCTATTATCCTCGCGTGAACTGCAAACACATAGCAATATTCTTATGATTCGAAATCATGGAATAGCGCAAATTTAATTTCTTACAAGAAATTAAAGACTTTAGCAATTAAATTTTCTAACATACAAAGTATCATATGCCCATATTCTTATGATCATAGAATAACATCATTTTAATTTTTAAAAAGAAATTAAAAACTCTAGCAATAAAAATTGCTAAAACCACAAAGTTGTGCTTTCACTAAAAAAACATAAGCATGGCAAGACAAATAACATGTAGCATATAAGATATATTAAAGATGTACTATACAATTTATCATGCTAAACATATAACGAAAATAGAACTTTAAAAAATTAACAAATACTATGCAAATTAAGTTCATCACAACATTAGGATTCATGTCATATGTATGCAATACAGAACTCAAGTTTCACCAATTGCATGTTTCTAGATTTGTAACAAGTTCATTTTAGAGATGAATAGTCACTTTCTAAGCAACAATTAAAATGAATTTAGTGCCTCAGAAACATGAAGACTTTACGGTCTTACTGTCAAATCTGAAGTTGCACATGACTATGAAAATTCTATACTCTACATCACATAATCACATGTAATTTCACAGTATTATTACATATGGAAAACACATACAAGTAAAAACATAATCTGGCTTAAGATTGTTGGTAAAATGTTATATAATGTCTCTAATATAAAATGTGGTCATAATAAAGTGAAATTAGCAATATTAAATAATATGTGTGAAATAACGTGACATGACATACTAAATAATTCATATGCGATAATGCAATAAAATATGCAAGGAAAAGCTGATCAAGTCAAGTGTTTGACACTCTTTTATTAAAACAGATTCGCCTCCCACACAGGTGCTCATGAGATTAACAGGTGTCCATTTCTAGGATAAAATGATCATGGTACTGAATAAGTAGCACTACAATATTCAAGCCCAGGCGAATCAAACGTCAGATTCTACTCTCTTAATGTGTAGTATGAATGCAATATGTATGAGGGAAAAATTAAGAAAATTTTTGTCTAATTCAACACAGAATTATGACAGTAAATTTCATACAAAAACCTACAGCATTTTTGACCAAATCAATATGGCATAATAATAGAAGACAGAATTTTCTACGCTGGAAAAATACTGCGATTCTGTAAACTTTCAATGCTAAAATTCAATACAGAACTATAAAAAAAAGTAGTTAAATTTTCATAGAAATCCACCACACGGCAGATACAAAAAATATTCTGGAAAAACACGAGCCAGTAAAAGACAGAATTAACCGGATATAAAAACCTGGATTGAGATTCGTACAAAATTTCTAAGTTTGAAAGAGAAGAAGAAACAATCATAAGAGACTGACTGAACAGTTAGAATTTCGGTTGGAACAGTCACCAAAAAATGGATAGAATCTCCTTGAAGATGCAAACAGACTTCGCTAGAATGTAGGCAACACTCGTCGGATGGTCCCCAGAGCGGCAGCATTTCATCGGAGAGAGAGACAGAGGGAGACAAAACAGAATATAAATCAATCAAAATTAAATTCTGAGGGAGATCTTTCTATAAATAGAAAGATTCGCACCCCTTCAAAAAGGTGCTAGCCAAATGCGTCCTTAGAAAGGGCAGCGACCATTGGAATTTAAATTTAAACTTGAACCGATTCGGTTCCCACCCTGTCCACACACTCTTAGTTCAAACCGCGTCAAAAAAATAAATACTAAATTAGCCAAAGCCTTTTCAATATTATTAAATCGCACCCGCACCCGAGCCGGCAGGCGTGTGGAGTATTGGGTCAGCTCATGGGTTTCGTAGGTCCTCCCCTTTCTACAAAAATGGGGTGCCCCATAGGGCCCAAACCATTCTCCAAACTTGGGCTATATATGCCCATCAATTAATGTGGGATAAACATTTAGTTCCACCCAATAACCATACTCATGGTACTTACTTTGCAGGTTATTATCTCATTCAAACCTCTATGAATTTGTGCAAGTATATACTTATTCTTATCTCCTCATGAAGGAGAACACAAAATACATTGGACCCACTAAAAAGGACATGTGAGTTCCACCTTAAAAAAGTTCAAAATTGGTGTGTCACACCAAATATTCCAATATTGAGAACTGTGGTCTTCTTGTTACGAGGGTAATTCATACACAAACACGTCACGGACCTGACTGACCGCACCAGGATCAACTGCAGCAAAACCAAGCCCGACATCTAGATGTTGACTGTGTTTGTGTTGTCCAGTTGAGATATCATGTCACATTCCTAGAAATTAATTTTGTTTATGGAACTCATCTACCCAACCCAACTTCACCCAGTTGCAATGGCATCTGGGAAGATGGACATTTTATTTCATTCTCTTATCTTTTCCAAGATCCAAACATTGGCATAGCATGTGATTGCATGTACATTTGTGTCTTTTACATAGCATTCGATGAATTTATTTTGTTTTGTTTGTAGAAGAGATTATATAAATTTTTTGAATAGAATGTCTTATACTATATTTGGTTATGAGTGGGATCAGAGAGGAGATAAGAGAAGTTCTCCAAACCAAAGGATTATTCCATGGCGCTTTGAGGAAAAAGAATTATTAGGTCCAAACAGCGTAGATCAGGTTCCACTCTGTTCCATGATGTGAAAGTAAAAAGCCTTTGCAATGTCCCTGAATGAAGGTCAGAATATCTCCATAAATCTAGTTTGAGTTCAACAGAAGCATTTTCTTGGAGATGCTGATAGAAAGAAGGCCTTAAACAAACCTAATACTTAGATTTTTTACTAGAAAAGTGCTTGAACATACTGCATTTTCATATGCTGATGAGCTTATACTCTACTAGAGCATAACATCGTCAGCCAGAATTCAACAACAGTGCTGTAAAATAGAATCCATTAAACAAGACATTAGAGAAGTATTCTCTCTCTAGAAAGAATCAATTCTTGATGGATTCTTTTATTTTCTGATCTTAATTTCCATAATTAAATCCTCTCTCTTTCTCTCTTCATTTTCTGATCTTAATTTTCCATAATTAAATCCTCTCATCACCAACCAAAATTCAACAACAGTGCAGTAAAACGGAATGCATTGAACAAGACTTTAGAGAAGTATTCTCCCTCTAGAAAGAATCACTTCTTGATTTGCATTTCTTTCATTTTCTGATCTCTCTCTCTCTCTCTCTCTCTCTCTCTCTCTCTCTCTCTCTCTCTCTCTCTCTCTCTCTCTCTCTCCTTGGCAACAATGAGATCAGTTGGCATGACAGGAGATTGGGTTCCCCTGGAGGAACTAATTTCATTTAGTTAACAAAATACAACTAAAGAAGACAAAACTGCTGCAAGTCTAAGGTTTGCTCAATCCAGAATTGACTTCTGATGGACCCTAGTGATGTTTCTAAGTAAAAATCCTAAGATGCCAAACTAATCATTCATAATAGCCAAACAGGACCTTTAGTGCGGCACTAAATGATTGAACAACTTGCTAACATTGCCAGTACCACAAGTCCAGTCATCACAGCATCCAAGTGGTCGGAGCACTTTTAGTACTACCCTCATGCAAGAAGGATAAGAGATGAACCTTTACTACTTTCTCTTTTAACTGTCATTGTAGCTGAAATTAATTCTACGGCTGTGTTTGGTATCACAGTGAACTGTCCCGAGATACCATCTCTCGGGAGATTTCACTCTCTTTTATCCCATCTGGTGAAACAAAGGTGGCTTTACAAACTAACCTGAAAGAGGTTTCGAAAGCTTTTTGCAACCCATGTAGTTGACACATGACTTCAATTAATGACCATGATAAGTTTAGAATCCTTTGTAGAAGGTTATAGTGCTAGGACTTTTGTTAATGTAAGGAATAATAAGGTATATGTTGTTGGAAAATGAAATTGTAGAACGTGATTTTGTGGGATCTTGACCCACATTTTGAATGAAAAAGAATCACAAAATTCCATTAGTAATGAATAAGAAATTGTCTCTCAAAGTGGGGGTGGTTGGAAGTGAATGGGTGAGCCCATTCATTCCAATCCCACATTGATTGAAAGATGTTTCAAATAGTGAATATGTATTAAATCAGCTATAATGCTGACCGTTATAGTCCTATTAAATCAAAAATAGTTTTTATTCTATAATAAAAATTGGTTTAAATGTTGTGGCAGTTTTTATTTAGCCATTAAATGGGATTAAATTGGATTTTATCCTAGAGGTCCCCTAACAGTATAAATTGGTATTCCTCTTTTGTTTGAAAAAAATAATACAACACACACAACTTTGAGCACAAGGATTTTTCAAAGAGAGAGTTTGAATGCAGGTTCCGTTCGCCAGTCGAACAATCCGAGCTAGGTGTGCTCCACCGCTTGGCCTACGCCGTTTTACCCTGAGATGACGATGCCGGCGCAACCTCGACACCTCCAATCAGATTCCGGTGAGGCGGCGAATCATTTTTAAGGGGACCGTGTGACACACGGGACTCGGTGATGGGTTCTTCTATTCTTAATTCTTAATTCTTGTTTATATTTTGTTAATTGTTAAATTTTCTTTTCTATAATTTACATTTTGGTTTTGATCTGTAATTTTAATCTGAAAATTTTTGTTGAATAAAAGTTTTTATCGATTCCGTTTCGTGCGCCTTACTTCTCCTAACAAACTTAAAAACGATTCGATTTTTCAAACCACGAAATACGGAATTAAAAAGAAAAACCTTTTTGATAATTCGTTTTGATCATTTTTTATCATTCAATTATTCTGGAAATTTTCAAATTACGGGAAAAGTTAAAAAATTTTTTTTTTTTTTTTTCAGAAAACGGGTTTTCTAATAATCTGTCCAGTTTTTCTAGAAAATTTGCACACATTTTTTGATCAGTTTAGAAGCATATTTGGGAAAATTCTATTTCACAGAAAAACGTAGAGAATTGAATTATTTTTCAAACCCAACTGGAATCAAGTGATTCCAAGTTCCGAGCAGAAAGTTACGGTCAGCTTTCTGGGACTGGTTAAGTTTACTCGAGAATTTCATAAAAAGTATATTGACATCTTTTTTGGTTTTCAATTGTATATTCTGAAATTTAAACTAATTACGTGTGTTATTTAATTTCAGAAATTGAGATGGCCACCGTTAATGATGTTTCGAATCGAGGTAACAAGGCAGGTCATGTTACCGAGAATGTTCCCGTGGGAAATTATCAAGCTCCTACTACCATGGCTCCACCTGTGGCTTTGACACCCGTTCCGACTGTCTCTGTTAACCATAATGAGAAGCCTGAGAAGTTCAACAGGGTGGGCTTCAAAAGGTCGCAACAGAAAATGTTGTTCTATCTCACCACCTTGAACCTTGCGAGGTTCTTGAAGGAGGATGCTCTAGTGGTGGCGGAGAATGAAACCAACTGTGAAGTGGTGGTTGCCGCCAATGCTTGGAGGCATGCGGACTTCTTGTGCCACAACTACGTGCTCAATGGGTTGAATGATACCTTATACAATGTGTACTTGTGATCCGGGTTTGCACTATACTAGGTATCCAGCAGTACTCGAGGGGTACTCTGATGCAAATTGTATATTTTACATGAAGGACTCTAAGTCCACAAGTGGATATGTTTTCACTTTAGGTGGTGCAGCAATATCTTGGAAGTCGTCCAAACAGGCGTGCATTGCACGTTCAACTATGGAATCAGAATTAATAGCTTTAGATAAAGCTATTGAAGAGGTGGAATGGCTACGCCATTTCTTAGAAGACATTCCAAGATGGTTGAAACTTGTGTCAGCTATATGCATATATTGCGACAGTCAGTCTGCAATTGGTAGAGCACAGAGTAATATGTATAATGGAAAGTCTAGACACATTTGTCGAAGACATAATTCCATTGGATAACTACTTTCTAAGGGAATAGTCACGATTGACTCTGTAAAGTCTAAGGACAATATTGAGGATCTGCTAACCAAATGATTAAACAGAAAGCTAGTTGATAAAGCATCAAAGGGAATGGGACTTAAGCCTATCACGCTCAAGGTTACTGCAAAGAAAACCCAACCTAGCTGACTGGAGATCCCAAGATCTAGGTTCAATGGGACAACCTAGTTGCATGTAACAAAGAACGATCACTGATGCCCATTCCTAAGCTATAACAGTGACACCTGCTGTGGGGTAGGATAAGCTATGCTTTTAATAACTCTCATGCATTGGAAAACCAAGCGAGGTAGGATAAGATACCTTTAAATGAGAAGTCACCTATGTGAGTATGAAGTGGGACTGCTTCTATAAGAATTTGGTGGGCAGAATTCTCGTAAATACTCACAGAACCAGGCAGTGTTCATGGCCTTATCGAACACAAGTGAAAGAACGGAATAGTGTCAAGAAAAGTTCCGTGTGAAGTCTATTGTCTCGGTTTACACAAATGGCAGAATGATTACACCCTAAAAGTGTAATCATAGGCTCTTAATCCGCACTTTGTTAGATTTATATTAGTGTTAATTTCCTTATTTTAGTTAGATATTTATTTGATTATGTTTTGTGTGTGCTATGTAGGTTATATAAGCTAATAAAGGCAAAAAGAAAGCAAGAATAATCAAAGCGGGTTCAAGGCGAATAATTTGTTCATGAAAATTCAGACCTGTCTCGGTATTTGGGCCATATCTTTTTACTCTGATGTCCGATTGAGCTGATTTTTGTGCCATTGGAAAGAAGACTTCAAGAGCTACAATTTGTCCTCTAATGTGCATCGGCTGAATCGGCCTCTAAAGTGGTCAAAATCAAGCTTCAAGGTGGAGGAATGAATAGTAACCGATCGAATGGCTTGGCAAACTTCAGAGAGGGTGATTTACCGATCGATCGGCCGATCGATCGGGTGAACAGTAACCCTAATCGATCGGTGAATAGTGACCGATCAATCGGCCGATCGATCGGTGAACAGTAACCCGATCGATCGGTGAACAGTGCCTGTGAACAGTAAAAACAGTTTTTTTACCGATCGAACGCTCCAATTGCCGTTCGATCGGCCGATCGATCGGTGAACAGTGCCGATCGATCAGTCGATATAGATCTGGAGCTTTAAAGCTTTGTTGTCCGAAAAAATGGAGGAGAGGAAGATTTTTTGGGTTTGTAGCAGCCAAGGGGGTGGTGTAGAAAGCTCCTCCAAGGTTGGTTTTTATGTTTTTGTGTATTTTAGCTTAGATTTATGTTTGTAATGTTAATGTAGGAGTAGAAATTGTAACTTTCTTAAATTGTAATTTATTTTCCTTCACTTTCTTGCCATTTTCTCTCACTTTCTTAGCAACCAAACACTAGTTTTACTTAGTTTAATGTTAGATTTACCTTCATTTATGCTTGTTATTATGGATTCTAGTAGCTAAACACCTCTTGGGTGTGATTGTGAAGATCCACCAAGGATTTTCAAGTATTTCAATGGGGATTCATGAACTTCAAAGTTTTATTCATAGATTTGTATAGTTCTATTTGGTTGGGTGTTGGATTTATTCGAAAACTTAGATTTATAACCTATTTGGTAATGTTTATGCACAATTCAACAATTGGTATAAATCTTGCACATTTTTAAGGTTTGCTTCTAGGGTTCTATTAATTGGTTTAATCCCTACACTCAACTAAATATGAATTCAAGGTTTTATGGTCAAAATATTCCGAATCAAGAATCCAAGGTGTGATTCTTGATTTGAATTAAAAAAATCTTCTATTGAAATTCTTGTTGTGAATTGGTGGATTGAATCAATCACATCCAAGCTTTCCATTTTAATTGCTTTACATTTAAATCAATTGCCTAGTTAATTGCTTTAATCTTCATTGCATTAGTTTAGTAAATCAAAACCCTATCAAAAACCTAAAGATTTTCAGTCATTTTATTTTTTCCTTTTATTTTAGATCCAATTCCCTACATAATTGCAATTCGATCCTAGGATAGATTAGTGTGAGTTGAGTGCTAGAGCCTATATTTGGCTAGGTCCCTTGGGAGAGAACGATACCGGATTACCGGTTTATACTTCATTGCGACCCCCGTACTCTTGCGGGGTACTAACTCCATTTTGTAGTTTTCGGAGTGAGTCACAGAACAGTTCAAGATATCGTGTTCACTAGTCAACCAGTAAATTCGATAGGCTCTCGCAAGGAGAAGGTTCAAAGCCAAAAGCTATCTATCTTTATATCGGACCGATCCATTGAGCTCTCTCTCGAGTAGTCTTACTCCGAGTCAGTTTCTGCCAATTTCATTCATGTGCAGGATTATTGAAAAATGAAATTTTAGAAGGTGATTTTGTGGGATTTTGACCCACATTTTGAATAGATAAGAATCATAAAATTCCATTAGTAATGAATGAGAAATTGTTTCTTAAAGTGGGGGTAGTTGGAAGTGAATGGGTGAGCCCATTCATTCCAATCCCACATTGATTGAAAGATGTTCCAAGTAGTGAATATGTATTAAATCAGCTATAATGCTATAATGCTGACCGTTACAATCCTATTAAATCGAAAACAATTTTTATTCTGTAATAAAAACCAGTTTAAATGTTGAGACAATTTTTATTCAGTCATTAAATAGGATTAAATTGGATTTAATCCTAGAGGCTCCCCTAACAGTATAAATTGGTATTCCTCTCTTTTTTGGAAAAAAATAATACAACATACATAGCTTTGAGCACAAGAATTTTTTAGAGAGAGTTTGAACGCAGTTTCCGTTCGTTGGTCGAACAATCTAAGCTAGGTGTGCTCCACCATTTGGCCTACGCCGTTTTATCCTGAGAAGTTGACACCGGCGCAACCTCGACACCTCCGATCAAATTCTGGTGAGGCGGCGAATCATTTTTAAGGGGACCGTGTGACACACGGGATTTGGTGACGGATTCTTCTATTCTTAATTCTTAATTCATAGTTCTAGTTTATATTTTGTTAATTGTTAATTTTTCTTTTCTATAATTTACATTTTGATTTTCATCTGTTATTTCAATCTGAAAATTTTTATTGAATAAAAATTTTTATCAATTCCATTTCATGCGCTTATTTCGCCCAACATACTAATTATTAGTCTCTAAGCAGAAATGATTAGGAACTGTGATTAGTGACGAATCCAAGAATTTCATAAAGGAGGCCAAAGTAAGAAAAAGATTTAGTGGTACCATTATACTAATTACCAACTGACAACTGCTACTACTTTGATTTAAACTCTATACTAGAAGATTCATCAAATATCCAGAAGATTAAATTTGCTATGAATGTTATACTTAAGAATAAAGATCTCTACTTTTCACTAAATTTTTTCTTTTAGACTAGAGGCTAGGTTAAGGCAAATATAATTGGATTTGGGTTGGTAGAGGTTAAATTACTTGAGTTTTGGAGAACAATATATCTATTTTATTATGAATACTTAAAATCATAAAGGGTTTGAGGAAAATTTTTTAAACTTTGGGAGGGCTAATATGCATATTTATTATAAATACTAAAAAAATATATAGAGGCTAATATAATTTTTTAAAACTTAGGGGGCAATGGCCCCCGTCAGCCCCCTTGTGATTTTTGTTTTTGAATTATCGGAATGATCACTTGAAGACATAACAAACTTGCTTAGATCAGCTTATTTACTAGCTTTTCAAATTATTTTTTAGGCCAAAATTTAATTTTTATTTTTTCTTTTTAAAATTTTTTTTTTTACAAAAATAAACAAAAAAAATTAAAAAAGTAAAAAAGTTAAATTTTTTAAAGTTTTTTTTACTTATAAACTTAAAAAAAAAAAATAGTCGAAAAGTCTACGTTCTAAGCAAAACTATACGGTTGAACGGACGAACCATCTTGTCAAGGCACCATCAATCTTTGAAGAAGATGAGATGGGCACATGTAGGCAGTGTTTGGGTGACCCTACCTTCCAGTCTTTAAGTTTATCAACCCTACCAAGTTTTGACCGTCGCTGTCTGTAAATGGACCATGGCTCACTGAGATAAAGACTGAACCCACCACCTGAGCTACCACCAGGCACACCACTAGCTAGTACTGTCAGCATTGAGCAAGCTGCACTATGGTGGACCTTGTATTTTCTTTTTCTTTTTTTTTTTGAGAAACACAAAAAAATGTTTACATATATTGCTAGAGTTTTTGTCAAAATAAGAGTAGTTTTAAATTTAAACACAATTTTTATATGATGCTTTAAATATTAAAAATTATTTTTTCAAAACATAACTTCAAACATAAAGTTGAAATTATAGATAAATTTGAGTTTAATAAATAAGTTTTAGACAAAATATTTTTAAAAAATAAGTTTTAAAACAACTCTGTTTTTGTCAAAGATGTCGAAAAGAAGAAACTGTAGAAAAATGCTATTACATCGCTTGTATGAAACACTATCTAACTAAAGGAACAGAGACCCTTTAGCCGGTATCGGTGCAAGGTTTCTCGTGTTTGCTTTTTGGTAGAACTCATTTTTGATTGGATCATCAAATTTTCTGATAACTAATAACATAGAATGCTTTGATATCAAGAAAAGAAAATAGTGTTTCTCGTTTGTATCCGTGGGTCAAAAAACCTCAGCCCAACCCAATAGGGCAGGTCCAATAAATACTAAAAAGATTTGTGTGGACCAGCAACAGCCCAGACTTTATTAGGGCAATTCAGGCCCACACTCCAGGTCAGCCCAAATAGCAAGACTACCCAACCTCAAAGAACTGAGTCACCCGAGTCAAGGATATCAGAGCATTCAATGCTATATTGTTAGCATTTAATGTTGAACGGACCCGCATTCAATATGGAGGAGATATAGCACGTGACGGCTATGCTTACATCCGGTTAGTCGAACTCACACATGATGATAAAAGTGTATTCATGTCTGATCAGCCCACTTTAACTAGCATAAGCTTATGAGGTTGGCCATGATTACATGAGCAGGCTCGATAGAGAATACTTCACTATAAAACATAGTATCTTGAAGAAGCAAAGTATAAACAATCCAATTAAGCCATACACACTTATTATTTTTACTTCATTCCTGGTTGAGATTGCTAACTTGACCGTTGGAATGTGATTGGCTTAAAAAGAGTCGATTCATTCTAACTTTTTTGTCTCTTTACAGCAAGTTGGAAACTCATTGATATTGGTTCGAGTGATTGGCCAGGCCTTTCCAAAAATTTCACGTACAATTGGTACCGTTTGTGGGAAGGTCCAAGTAAATATGAGTATCAACTTCTTAGGGAGAAGAGGAGTCCATGCCACCTGACGAGGGAACGAAACTCCTTTCGGCAATGATAATACCAACTCCGCTGGCCACCAAACCACCCCTAAAACTTTTAGAGTGTAATCAGCAATTTGGAAGATTTGGGTTTGAAAATTAGGTAATTCAACTCCAATTGAAGTTAGATATGTAATCAATCTAAGGATTCTATGTTAATACCATCAATTTGGTCAATTCTGCCCCATAATTGTTAAACCAAGGCTTGAAATTACCAAACTTAGTCAATAACATAAGTATTCTGAGAAATTCAACATTCAATCAAAGAAGAATAACAATCCAAAATGATAAGACAATGAAATCATAGGATACCTTCAATAAAGCTTCGAATCCCTTGAACGTTCTTCACAATTGAACCCAATTTGAAAAATTAGCCACTCATCTTCAAGGAAGAACTCCACAATTGCTTTGCTTTGATGATGAACAATTTGAATTAGAACAAGGAGATTAAAAATTTCTATTGAAATCCACTATTCAAATCAATTACAAGGAATATATCAAGAGATTCTAAGCAATTTAACTATTACAATGGTGGAAAAGTATTTTCTCTCTCTAAAAAAAGTCCTAAAACTTAGAGAAATGTGATAGATTTTCAAATCTGTGTACAAACCCATATATAACAGTGAAAGAAAGAAAACAGGGCAACCGGGACCGTACGTACGATCAGATCACCATACGTACGATCTTTCTCCAGTAGGGGTGTACGCCAAATGACCCTCTCTGAAGGTTGAAAAATCTTGCAGGTGTACGTAGGGTCATATTCACCGTACGTACAATTCAGGTATTTTACATATGGTGAACAGTATCGCACATACGGTCATGAGTGTTTTTGCCTAACTTTGCCAATTTTCAGCTCGTAACATGCAAATCAAACATCAAAATTTATTAAAGACAGTATAACGCTAAAATAAAGTATATATATATCATTAAATGGATTAACACAAGCTATTTAGGGACTTTGAATTACACTTTTGAGGTGTAATCAATTAAAACACATCATTTTGTATAGAAATTTTGAATAAATTTTTCTCCATGCTTCCAATTAAAAAAAAATTCAGTTTAATTAGTGCAATCAATCTGAGTTTTGTATTTTTCTTATGATCTATTTTCCATTTGAATTGGGACCATGTTTTCCTTTTCTGATGGGGCTTTTATTCTCAATCATATTGAGGTCCTTTGTTTTTTTTTTTTTCGCTTCTTCTTCTTGTGGGCCTTTTTTCTTTAGACTGCTTTACCCTTGAGCCGGCTCTGAACTTCCTCCACATGAGATAAATCTGGTAAGACAACCCCGAAAAAGCTATGATAACGAAATGGTGATCCCCTCTGCCCATATTTATTTGTTCTCTGCATGGACACGCTTACAATGATGGATTGACAGTAAAATTGAAACTAATGAGTGGAAAGGCCTGAAAGCTTCAAGGAATGGTACGACTTTTTTCATTTATTTTTTGCGGATGATCTTATATTATTCTCTAAAGCTAGTGATAATTGTTGTGATGTGGTTTCTAATGTGCTTGGGGAGTTTTGCAGGTTCTTTGGCATTAGCATTAATTTTCATAAATCCAAAGTGTATGTTTTCTCTATGCTGTGTTTGGAACTCAGATTTATCAAAAAAAAAAAGCAAAGAAAAAGGAAAAGGAAAAAGAAAAAGTAAGAAAAAAATAAACAAAATGAAAGAAAATTTTTATTTCCCTCAAATTTTCCTTTTCTTTTTCTTTTCTATCACTAAATTTTTTATTCAAACATAGCCCTAATGTCCATAGAAATAGAGCCCAAATTATCAAATCCAGATGTGGTATCCCTAACTGATGACCTTGGTAGGTATCTTGGAGTTCCTCTTATGCATTCCAGAGTTAAGAGTAGTAACTACGCTAGCATTGTGGAGAAAATCCAAAATAAGCTTGCTGGAAAACCAGATTATTATCTACTGTTGGAAGGGCCACCCTTATTCAAGCTATGAGTCCTATGACCACTACCATACCCAATTATATCATGCAAACTTTAGCCCTTCCTAGCTCTGTTTGTAATAAAATTGATAGAATAAATAGATCCTTTCTTTGGGGAAGTTCGACTGATAAAAAGAAAATCCATCTTATGAATTGGAGAAGAGTTTGTTACAGTAAGAGAAGAGGGGGATTGGGTTTAAGAACAGCCATCCATGGACATCAATCTTTAATGCTTTCTAAGTTAGGATGTAAGATAAAGAAAGACGATGATTCCCTTTTGGTTCAGGTGCTAAAATATAAATAACTTCACGCTACCAATCAAATTTTGGGGTCTAGGAACTTCCTCTGTTTGAAGAAGCATAATCAAGACTGAAGATGTTCTCCAAATTGGATCCAAATGGATTATAGTTAGGAATGGTTGGTGGTGTGGTTCAGGGCCTTTGAATATCATGTTCATAATGATTTAGTTCTGGAAAACTAGATCTGTTTAATGTCAAAAAAATTAAAAAATTAAAAAAAAATAGAAAACCTGATTGGAATAGTATTCCCTGATGTCACGGGCTGGCAGGCCGGGCACCACACAGTGACACTAATGCGACCCGCCATGATCATACGCAGCGGAATACACCCGTGAGGCGACTATGCACCAAGCAATAGTCCCGCCAAACTCAAACACCAAGGCATAAGATTATGCGCTTGTCCAGGATCCATCCGTAATGCCCCGCATATCTCTTTAAGCTCAGACCTCTGATGCTCAAGCCATAAGGCAACCCAAGCTATAGGCGATAGCAACGCCATACTCAAATGCGTGCACACTCGGCAAGCAACGTGCTTAGCGCTAGTCCCACTCGAAACACAAGCCAGATGGCCATGTGCAACTAGACATGCGCGCGTCAGCCAAGCATCACCTGTTAGGCACAACGCCTCCATCCATGAAGCTCTTAGCGCCCCGCGTCAAGGTTGCCCGCAAGGAAAGGCACCATCGAATAGCAACTGATAAGCCCACAACATTGTGCCCCACGACACCAATGCTAGCCAAACCAAGCGGTCGTGTGCACAAGCGTGAACCCAATGCGCAAGTGCACACGAGACACACGGCATGCAAGTGTGCACACCGAGGTCCAATCCGTCATGGACATAAGCCCCACCACTTTATAATTATGGCGTAGCGGGTGCGAATGCCACAACCCCATCCTCGACGCCAATGCCCAACATTTGCCCCACCGGGCACAATGCCGCCCATGTAGCCCCTTGACTAGCATGAGGACTGCAGCCACGTGCCACAACTGGCCCCCAAGTCTCGCCCACTCTTTTGGGGGACTCACTTGAATGCTGTCCCTTTCGGTAGCACCAGGGGGTGGTAGAGTCAACACCATGCCCCCCCTTATAATAGCATTCTAAGCCATCTCCAAACTGATAGGAAGAAACATCCTACCCCCTCGAGGAGTCATAATCCATAAATCCAATAAATATGGAAAATACAAATTACGAGATTGCCATGCCACCGGCCAATCATGCTCAGACATGCCCCACGCCAAGGTCCCTCGCGGCCCCCGACGTGCCACGGGTGGCAACCCGTGACATTCTCCACCACTTCAACCATCATCGTCCTCGATGATGCCAAAGCCCGATGCCAACTCCTGGCACACGCCACAACTAGTGCCAACTCCTGACACTCTCCACCACTCGAGCAATCAACGCCCCCGTTGATGCCAAGCATAACGCTGAATGCGGTAGTGCTCATATGCCCCCACGATGAGTTTCCACCACTCCTCGAAGACCAACACCTCTGTGCTGATTGCCTACAAATCCGGTCGCCACCAAATCTGCCCCCACGCTACTCGAAGCAAAGGTTCGCCCAGACTCTCATGCTGAACTCGGCAAAGCAAAATAAGACACCTTTTCCACCACATAAAGCAAACACAAACTCCTCCGAGCAAGTGCCCCGTACCATATTGCTCCATCCGTCGGCAATATGTACCTGAATAAGCGCTGTCCGTCGCGCACAAAAGAAAGGCGTGCATTGACCGTCATGCACCCTCCACCACTTCGAGGTGTCGATGCCCCATCGACGAGCACTCTGCGTGCACCCTCTACACAAACTCCGCAGCTGAACCCACAAAAGCTCACTTGACATCAGAATTCACCCTGTGCACGACCCAAAGATGCCCTCGCGACAACCTGTGGTTCTGTCCCACACTAGTTCCCATCTGACCGGCACTCCCACCGGATGCAAGTCCGTCTGCATTGTCGAAGTAAACACTGCCCACTGGCAAACGGTCCTAACTATTGAAGTTTCCACAATGTTGCTCCAGTACCTCAGTCTTTTAGACCTTCACCCGAAGACAACCCATGCTGTTTCAGTGCCTCAGCTCTTCAGCCTTCACTCGAAATCAGCCCACACTGTTCCAGTACCTCGGCTCTCTAGCCTTCACCCGAAATCAGTTTGCAAAGCTCCAGTGTCTGATCCTCTGATCTTCACCCGAAGTCAGCCCACAATGCCTCCCTCCGCCGGAGGACTTAATGTCTTGATGAACCCTCGCTACACGGTGCTCTCTAGCAACGATGAACTCCTCTGAGTCACCTGGCATCCACTAGCCAACATGTATCACAACGAGGCAAGACCACCCAAAATTTAACATAAACACGCTCTTCACAATGCCAACAGCCAAGCGCAGAAATGAGCACAATCCACTAAGCGAGCACGAAGCCAACAAAGTAACCATGCAATAATACGAGCAAAGCTGCCAACGGTTTTGGCCAACTCAAGGGTCAAATGAAGGCAAGCAAATCCCCACAACACGAAGCAAGTTGTACAAGCTCACATACTGTAGAAACAACCCACCAATCCAACAAAGCAGCACTATTATGCACTACAAAGTCGGTCCCATGCACATCCTTAAGAAGGCCTGCTGCAGTGTGCACCACGACCATAATCAAAGGACCGAGCGCGCGTCCAAAGCTTGTTGAAGCGGCCACTTTAAAGAAGGTACCAAAGGGGTTCAAACAGCAACCAAGTCCACTGATACCATAAGAATTCAGCCCACATAGACTGGAAAACTGCTAGCTCGGGCCACCAATCCATTCGTCATAAGATGGAATGAAACTCGCTCCACCGATAAACCTGACAACCAACAATCTGAAGCAAACAACCCACTTGGAGAAGTCCACCACAACTGAAGAGTATGCCCACACGGATAAGAGAAGCAACACCCAATTAATGCACACCACGGATGGTTAGTGATCTGATACCAACTGTCACGGGTTGGCAGGCCGGGCACCACACGGTGACACTAATGCAACCCGCCATGATCATATGCAGTGGAATACACCCGTGAGGCAACTATGCACCAAGCAATAGTCCCGCCAAACTCAAACACCAAGGCATAAGATTATGCGCTTGTCCAGGATCCATCCGTAATGCCCCGCATATCTCTTTAAGCTCAGACCTCTGATGCTCAAACCATAAGGCAACCCAAGCTATAGGCGATAGCAACGCCATACTCAAATGCGTGCACACTCGGCAAGCAACGTGCTTAGCGCCAGTCCCACTCGAAACACAAGTCAGATGGCCATGTGCAACTAGACATGCGCGCGTCAGCCAAGCATCACCTGTTAGGCACAATGCCTCCATCCATGAAGCTCTTAGCGCCCCGCGTCAAGGTTGCCCGCAAGGAAAGGCACCATCGAATAGCAACTGATAAGCCCACAACATTGTGCCCCACGACACCAATGCTAGCCAAATCAAGCGGCCGTGTGCACAAGCGTGAACCCAATGCGCAAGTGCACACGAGACACACGGCATGCAAGTGTGCACACCGAGGTCCAATCCATCATGGACATAAGCCCCACCACTTTATAATTATGGCGTAACGGGTACGAATGCCACAACCCCATCCTCGACGCCAATGCCCAACATTTGCCCCACCGGGCACAATGCCGCCCATGTAGCCCCTTGACTAGCATGAGGACTGCAGTCACGTGCCACAACCGGCCCCCAAGTCTCGCCCACTCTCTTGGGGGACTCACTTGAATGCTGTCCCTTTCGGTAGCACCAGGGGGTGGTAGAGTCAACACCATGCCCCCCCTTATAATAGCATTCTGAGCCATCTCCAAACTGATAGGAAGAAACATCCTACCCCCTCGAGGAGTCATAATACATAAATCCAATAAATATGGAAAATACAAATTACGAGATTGCCATGCCACCGACCAATCATGCTCAGACATGCCCCACGCCAAGGTCCCTCGCGGCCCCCGACGTGCCACGGGTGGCAACCCGTGACACCTGACCTTGTTTATTTCCATTATTTGGCACCCGTCGAAAGAAAGGAATGATAATTTCAAAAATAATATTCAGAATCTTTGGCTAGAAATATTTCTGATGCTTTTAATTCTGAATTGTTACTCCCTAAAGTGAAAGTCTCTAGACTTATTAGTTGGAGTTTCCCTCCAGCAGGTACTATAAAATGGAACGTCGATGGAAGTGCTAAGGGATGCCCAGCGCCGGCAGGATTGCAGGCTTCTTCAGAAATGACCAATGGAATTAATATCTGGTTTTATTGGAAGCATTGGAGAAGCTAATAGCTTGGCAACAGAATTGCATGTAATCCACAAAGGCTTGCTGATAATCAGGAGTCACAACTAGAGATTCTAGACACTCCCCCTCCTGGGAGTAGAGCTTAAGTAGGAGCGGAACTATGATTTTATTCCAGAGGTGCCAATATTTGAAACACAACTGTACCAATTGATATAATTATCATATTTTAAGTTTAAATTCAAGTACATGCAATAATAAATTTCTACATAAAAAATAAAACAAGCAATTTCAATTTTGCCTCAACAAAATATGAAGAAAAAAATTAGTTGTTTTTTAATGCATTTCAACTCAATCATATGTTAAAATGAATTCGATATTCTTTCAAAATTTGAAAGTTGCCTATGGTTGATATTACGTTATACTTCACCACAGTTTGTTTTTCAATATAAAAAAAAATAAAGAAATTTTTGAAAAAATCATCCTTTTTTATTACGTCTAGTTTTGACAAAATTCATGGTTGAAAAAAATCGCTCTATAATTACAATAAAACTAAAAGCGTAAGTGCAAGCACAATCAATTTAAAAATGCACTTATTTTAGATTTATTGGGTTAGGATATACGAAAGAAAAGATGATACGATTCATAATCTACCATACAAAACGTTTATACAAACAAAAAATATGTAGAATTTTTGATAGAATAATTTAGTTGAATTATGGATTTTCACTTTAAAACTAAACACTGGATGACTTTTATTACAAAAATTTCACTGCCAAATCGTTCTCGCTATATAATTTTTTTGGAAGAATAGTATTTTCCTTTATTGGATTAAGGCCTTAAGAAAGGTTCCGAATTGTATGGGGTGTCAATAGAATAGAATTTTTGTTAGATTATTAGATATATATATATATATATATATAAGTGTTATCCGAAAGGTGGGCACCCCTCCCTCTCTAGCTAGTTCGGCCCTGAGCCTGGGTGCTGGCTGTTTTTTTTTTTTCACTTCCTGTTTGTTTTTTTATTTCTTGCTTCTGTTGTTGCTTTGCTTTCCTTAGCACCAAAAACAGATAAGGCCTATGATTAGGAATATAAAATTCTGGCCCACTACACCGCACGGACAATAGAGGAAAATGTCCCATGCATGGCTGGCTCAAGATAATGAGGCCTAAAGGGACAACTTCAAATGAAAATTTTCTTGAAAAAAAAATTGAGTCTTTTAATATTTTTAAGAGTTTATCTAGTTATATATTTTTAAAAAATATATATTTCAAGTGAATTAGTATAGTTGATCTGGGCTTGTTTTTTCCTTCTTTTCTTATGGCCTTTGTTTCATTTCTGGGCCTTTTCTTAATTAGATTGAGGTCTTGTTTCTTTTTTTTTTTTTTTTTTGGCTGTGGGCCTTTTTGCCCATGTAGGCAGGAGCATTTTTTTAAAAATAAAAAATAAAATTTCAAAAGTATGTTGGACTTGTATTATAACATATAGAATTTTAAAATTTTTGGCTCCTTCAAAGCAATTGCTAGATGTTTTTGAATTTCATTATAGAAAAAGATATTTCCATGCATGGATGTAGTTGTGATGGTTAGAAGCTATACTAATTTCAAAAGCAAATATATTAATGAATATATGAGATTATTATTATTATTTTTTTTTTTGTCTCAACCAACTTTCTAACAAGGTCACAAATTCTTTTTAAGTTTAAAAAATTCACCCATATCAACAGTATAGTTTTGAAGTTGATTGTAATATGCCATGAGATTTCCAACAAAAAAAAAGAAGGATAAAGCTCAGTAATTCGGATTGACCCTTTCTTATCAAAAGAGAAAAATGGATTAGCTTGGTTCGAGCATGTCACAAACAAAAAAAAAAATGCAACAAAAGTTAAAGTATTAAATGGACAAACACAATTTATAGAAAAAGTATGTTGGTGAAGCCATATAAACATACTTTAAAATTATGAAAAAAAATATTTAATGGTAAGATAGTACTAACAACTGCCATTAAAATTCAAACTTTTTATTGGTATCCATCTATTGGAAGTATTACTTTAAAACAACTAACTGGGTTAGTCCAGTTGGCCAGGACTGTGAGTTTCTTGTTGGAAGGTCAAGAGTTCAACTCTTGCCAAGGATAACACTTGACATCAAGGGATATCCTTTGTGAATATCCTAGTTCCTGCCTAGATGATTTGCATTTGACCGAACTAGGATAAAAATTAGTTTAGGTGCACATAAGTTAAACCGAATACCCTTGACTATGGGGACATATAGAGGACTAACAATTACACTGGAGAAAGGTCTAAAAGAAATAAGAGTTTGAAAATGACTTTGAGTTACAATGAAAACGGTCCATGAAAGTGTTAACCCAAGCTTCCCCTAAGGAGCATGGACTCTGGTTCCTGCTACTTAAATCTGATTGCAATCAACCACATTCTGGAGGAAGCGAAAGCATACTAACATCATGCCAAATTTTGGAACCAACTATAATGAGAATCTGATTGTGGTTGATGATCCATCTGAACAAATCAAAACCTTTTTTTATGGCCAACATAGTGGGAAACTAGTTCTGTAAAAGGTTAATCCCATACTTTGGAGTTTGGACCCTGTCTTTTAATTACCGTTTGCATTAGTTCAAACGTACCGAAAAAATAGTTTTGTATACATGCTTATTATTAATTTGAGAATCATAGTGAGACATTATAAAGTAAGTTTAAGCCACCTTGAAAAAAAAGAAAAAGAAAAAAAGATTACCATTTCAGCCCCAAGGCGAAGTCTTTTAGTATAGCGAAACAAAAATGTTGGTGTCAAGAGAAATAGACATTACGAATAAGGTGTTTAAAACTCACAAATTTGAAAAAATATGGGCTGAATCTACTATATTTTAATTGTCAGTCCTAGTACATAGGTTGGTTTTAGGACCGGCTCACCCACCAAGTTAACAAGGTGGTCACCTAGGGCATCCAATTTTTTAAAGGTTCAAATTTTCTGAAACCTAATAATGCTCTATATAGTTTTTACATTTTTTTTCCCGCTAAAAGGCCTCCGTCAAATTGACAAAAAATTATCTGTTACAAAAAGGGAGCCCAATTTTTTTAAAACATATTAAACCCCTATACAATTTTTACATTTTCTTTTTTTAGAAAAAGGCCCCAATCCAAATAAAAAAAATATTTGTGAAAAGGAGGACTCAAATTAGATACACTAATAGACTTCAGGAAAAAAAAAACTTATATTTAATAAATAATAAATAAATTGTACCAGTAAAAAAAATTTGAAGGCCCAAAAAATTTTAAAACATTGCATGTTATAGACAAAATCCTCTATAGTTTTCACATCTTTATTTTTCAGAAAATGCCCAATGCAAGTGAGAAAAGAAGGCTTGTTAGGGTCACAAAAAAAGCCCAAAGCCAACAATCTTAGTTAACAAGGCTTGCACGAATAAAATCTTTTTGAAAGCCCCAATTGTTTTAAAACTTTACATAGGTTTAAAGGATTTATATAGTTTTTACATTTTTTTTAAAGTAAAAGAGGCCTAGGTCTAAATGAGAAAAATGACCTTTAGTATAAATAAAAAAAAGGGCTAAAGAATTAGCTCACAAATTCATTTCACGAAAAAAACACCAGCTTACAAAATAAAATGATTTTAATTAAAATTTTCATAATAATATTAAAAAATATAAAAAAAAAAACGTGATACTTTTTAAAATTTAGCGAGATTTAGTGATAGTAGTCATAGTTTATGGAGTGTTCTTATAATTGCCCCTAAAATAAAATCATGACAAAAACTTTGACTAAAATACATTGCTATGGCCTAACTTGCTAGTCTGAGACAAATAGAAGTACAAACAAGGGACAACATGGGTCAGGGCTCCAAATTCTTCATGCAAACCAGATTTTCAGGCACGGAATATGAGTTACGGCTCAATACACTACCGGAGAAACAAAAAAAAAAAGGAAGCAGAGAGAGAGAGAGAGAGAGAGAGAGAGAGGCAAAACAAAAAACAATACAAGGTTTGGAAAGATGAGAACGAGAGTCCCACATTTTCCCCCCTTTTTTTCATTTTTTTTATTATAGGAAAGCATTTTTATTATAGGAAAGCAGGATTTTCTTATAAAAATGCCAAAACTAGCCACAGGCAATAGTTGCTGAATCTCACATTGCAGATGCCGACTCCAAAGGTACGTACTCTATTCCAATGAAGATCTAATGATGCCAGCAACCACTTGTTGAGGTCACTGGAAGGGATCATGCAAATTCTTCAAGATGACCCTAATTAAGTAATGCTCTTCTTGTTTTTACATGTTACGTACTCTTTCCTTTTTCTTTTTATTACTCAGTTTTTTTATTTTTTTATTTTTTTTCTAGGAGGTTGTTAAGGATCACTTTAGAAGTCATTTAGCATGAAATTGGTAAAACAAAGTGTCACACAAATGCACCAAAAAAAGTACGAACTTTGAATCAAATGTCACGAGGACCAAACAGCTCTCCTGTACCCAACCAATGATTTTGGGTAGCGGTACCTTACAAAATCTCTAGCCCTTGGATAAAAAATGAAAGAAAAAGAAAAAGAAAAAATGTGAACATTGGACGTGAATTCGAGGTGTGTTTGGTAGAAAATCAGTGACAACGGATGCGATTAGAATGCCAAGGGTTGAGAGCATCTAGAATGTCAATCCCATGGCTGAGAGTTGCTGAGGTACTAATACTCAAAATGATCACCGGGTAGTGGAGTCGTGCCCACAAACAGAATTAACCAGTTATGTTAAGCATAATCATACACATTTATGTCAAGTATGTCAAGAACTCACCTGGTATCATTTTCGAAGATTTTGAAGACCTGCAAGTGATAATGATGACATAAGTATTTAAAGCAACAAATGCATTTATTGTTTTAATAAAAGAAATTCATAAAATCAGTTTGCACAATCCATTTATGACCCAAAAAGTTAAAATTTAAAGAGGAAAGGAAAAAAAGAAAAGAACAAAGTAAGTAATCCTCCATGAGGATATGAACGATATAAATTTGCTACTGCCCATAACTAATTGGATTGAAGACACAAGTATAAATACAGTCAAGTCAAATGCAAGATTGCTATGAATCTAAAAAGATCAAAGTTTTATGGAATTTTGATCTTACCATAACACTTGAAAATTATAACTCTCCACGATAAAACAGAATCCAGACGAATGTACAATCAAAACTGAGATCAGCCAAGAACAACATGTACAAATGTAACTTATGAAAACTAGAGTTAATTATAGGTTGACCCTCTCATCTGACTCAGTATCACTTTACCTTCCTCAATTAGAAATGCAAACAATTTGAACAATTCAAATCTATCTTGATACTGTTAATGCAAGAAGCTAAATTATATTTTTATCCTAGAATAGTCAAGGTCAAGAACAACTTTCAGAACACAATAAAAAATGGCAGATCCAGCAATTGCAAGATTCTCTCCTCCTAACCCAACTCCTCATCTCCCTCTTTACTCCATCCGTCCATTACCACTACCTTCTTCAATGACTTGACCTAGCTACTCACACCCCTGCCCTTTCTCTCTCCTCGTTTTCTTCTAGGCCGTCCAACTCCACGCCAAGCCCAAGCACACCTCCAAGTCCCTCAGCTATTATAATTGGAATTGTTTAATTATTTAATATTCATGAGGCGTCGCTTTTGAGTTTCACTTTTCGCTTATACATTTCACTTTCGGATCTATTGGTGTAATCCTACTACTAGATGCATAAATGAAGTAATCTGGTTTTGTGTTTGAACAATATGGGTCTAGACTTTAATTGATCACTTTATGTCTCCCATGTTATTTCTTCTATTTTTATTCATTTCTTCCTTTTTGTCCCCTTCACTCCACTGTTCTTCTTTTTTTTTTTTTTTGTCCCCTTCTTCACTCTACTATGACCGAATCTTGGTTTTCCTGAAAACTAACGTTGTCAGTGCTTGTAATTGAATGCCACTTGTCTGTTGAATTGTTCAGTTGTATAAGACAAAATTTTAATGACTTCAACTGATATTAAAAGTTTGTGTAAGCTGGAATGATGCACATGCAAGTGTCAAATCCCAACAAAGGGCATGTATTTTGGATATTTATAAGATAAAATTTTGGATATTTAGAGGAAAAACTCATTTCAACAGTTTAACAAGAAATTTATTTTTACCATTTTCGGGATAAAGAATGTGGTTACGGACCTCTATTGGACCTTGTGTACTTAATCCACGAGATGGATGTTAATTAGCATAATTATATTGTTGATCATTTTCTTTCAAACTAAATCATGTTTTTGACACCTGCTAAGGTAAAAGAAAATGTTTATTCCTACAAAATATATATATGTGCATATATATATACATATGTATATATGTGTGTGCGCGCCTAAAATCTTTCACTAAAAAGATATAGTGGTAGCACTTTTATTAAAAGTAAAGTGGCTGAACTGAAATTTATCACTTTAAAATAAATTAAGGAAACAAACATTCGTAAGAATGCAAATTAGATTTGATTTAAGTTTGGATTTGAAGTGTTCGAATGATGGCTTGAGTTTCTTGGGAGTGGATGTGCATATTTATGAAGGAGAAGGGGCTTCAGATGTGGGCCAACCTTGTGGAAACCACAATGGGAGCATGATCTGCTCAGGCCGAACTCCTCAGTAGTTGGGCCACTTGTGATACAAGGGGCTGGAGAGGCAATGATGGGGGCAAATCCAAATTGTGGCCCAACAGTTGGGAAATTTTTTTTTTTCTAGTGCTTGTGTTGTACAGTAGTCAGTTATTCATATTCAATTGTAAATTAATACATTGTATTTTATTACATCAACAACTTAAATTTATGTTAAAAAAAGAGATTCTCAAGGAAAAATGTCACATAACTAAATCTCCTGAATTTCTGGTAAAATGGGAAGGCTTTTAAGAGAAAAATATTACATGCAACACTTGATAGAATGATTATTAAAAACTCAATACTATTGACTTTATGCCTTGATTTTGATGATAATAAAATATTGTGTTAAGGATCTAATAACTCTACTTAGCGTGTAGATCATATTATACCTTAATCTCTCTTATAATTATGACTTGAAGCTTGATATATTGAAGAGATTGAAGGTCTTGTGCATTAAGAGCTTATCAAGTATGTTGAAGGGTGTTGAGTTATGATGGATATTTGAAAGACCTTACGACAAGATTATGTTTATAATTTTATTTCGAAGAGGTTAAAGGTGTTCAAGATAATGAAAGATTCATTGAAGAGAATCTACACAAGACATAAAAGCTTTCTTTCAAGATTTTGAAGATGTCTTGAAATAATGGAAGACCAATTAAAAGATCACAAGACTTGAAAGTTCTATTTGAAGATTTGAAAAAGTCTGGGATCATTTAGAAGATTGGATGTTGATTGAAAGAACTCTACGAGTATTCAAATTGAATTGATTCCATCTTGAAGAGATTAAAGGTGTTCTTGAACATCAACAAGCTTTGTAAAAGTCTTTTCAAGCTTTGAAAACCTTATGTGGATGATTATTTAAGAGCTTGAAGACTTAGAAGAAAATTCAAGAAAACTAGCTAAAACTATTAGAGTCTTTGGGTAAAAGAGTTGATCCGTGAAATTTCAGGGGTTGACACATTGAGACAGTGGCTTTAGTCAAGAGCACTCTAACAAAAATAGTCAACCCCTTTATTACAGGAGTTAACACATTAGTCCATAATACAAAGTCTTGAAGAAGGTTAAAAAAGGGTTGGCACATCGTTTCTCATGAGTCAACATATCTGGATAGAGCCTCAATAAAGTTTGATAAAAATAAAAAAAAGTCGAATCCTATTTCTTAGGAGTTAACATATTTGGACAGAGGATTGAGGACGCTGGCACCAGAACAAAAAAGGTTGACTCCTTTAGAAAAAATGTCGACTCCTTTAGAAAAAATGTCGACATATTTGCTGCAATGGCTAGTTTTTTTAACATTCTGCCAGCATGATCTTACATTTAATGCACTCCCAACCACCATCAACGACTAGAATCAATGCAAAGCTATAAATATAAGATCCCTACAACATTTATACATAAAAATACAATATTATATGTGCTAAATTAAATATCAAAACTGAATATTTTGAGCCCTAACTACCATATCCATTTTGTTAAGTAGTGATTGGGGTTGATTGCTGAGTTACACCTACTTATTTACTTTTGTTGAGAGTTACCCATTGTATAAATCTCATTTATTTTACTTGGGTGTATTTGTAAATCTCTGAGTTTGAGTGTTCTTGTAAAAAATACTTGTAAGTTTGAGTGAAATTTTGACAAAATCATTTGAATTTTTTAGAGTTTGGAATGAACTCTTGTAAAAGTGAGTTGGACACGTGGATAACTAATACCTACCGTGTAAAGGGACTTTTGCATAGTGGAAGAGTTTTCAAGGGGATCTTGAGGGTGAGAACGTAACCCACGTTGTGGTTGAACCTTGATAGACCTCGATGTTTATCTTTGCTTTGTTTTTTTTTCTTGCATCTTATAGCTTGTGTGGACCCAATGAGAGCTAAGCCCAAAACAAAAGATGTCCAACTCAGAAAGGTCAACCCAATATTGCCGACCTAGCAGGTAAGGCCTATCCCAACCCTGGGCCAATTCCTAAGGGGACTAGCTTAATGATTGTGGTCCAAAAACTATAAGGACTAATGGGTATAGCAGATACAAGTCTCATTCCTCAATGGACTAGGACATCGAAGCATAAGTCCAATGTATCGTAAACCGACCCCAAAGGGAAAGACTCCTAGAAGGAGATTGATAACAATTCTCAAAGGGAATATGGCATTCAGAAACCTATAAATACCCTATGCACTAAAGAGGTAAGGTACATTCACTTGAGCTCTAGTTGAAAATTCTTTATTCAATTTATCGTGATTAAGCTTGCTAATTTAATTATCGGAGTGCCATCGGCCCAAATAGGATTGACACATTCTTATTGTCTTCTTCTCTTGCAGATTGTTCGTGCTCGTCAATTTAGTTTGCATATTGAATCAGGCTTTCCTAAAATCTCACTTATAACTTGCTTGCATTGTTCATTTATTGCTTGGTTACTGTTCCATTGCTTATTAGTTTTTAATTGTATTATTTGCTATTAATTTTGAGAAACTCAATTCACCCCCTGCCCTTCCCCTCCCCCACCCACCCTCTCTCGGGTTACATATTCAGATTAACAAATACTACCTAGCCACTAGACTGTGTGTCTTTTTTTTCTTTGTCCTAAAGAGGTGGTTGTAGGCGCAATAAGCATAGAAACCAGGCTAGTTCAAGATATGGTTCCATAGTTGTCAATACTGTACCAGCCAGTTTATGATTTTTTTTTACTATTGGTACGATACATACCACCTATTTCGCATACAACTACCTATTGGGAAAAAGTCTACTGATTAGATGCTATTGGGTCTGAAGTAATTATCTTTATTAAATTGTAGTTATCCTGATTACCCTATGTATATTACGTACTATGTCATGTCTTCGTGTATTTGTATCATATGATTTAATTGTCATAAAAAAAAAGGAAACTTATTTTTTCTGGCTTTTGAAATTATGACTTTGTTTATATTATGTTATCTTAACAATTTGTGACCTAATTTGCAGAGACGAGCCTGTGCCCACGGGGTCGGGGCTTATGTGTAGAGCCACACCTCTTTTGTTTTTCCATATTAATCAACTAGCAACAAATCCGTATTATGCATAAAAATAAAAAATAAAAAAATAGTGTTAAAACGTATCTTTTAACTTAACGTATAATAAAGGACTTAATAGGATTGAGTGTGTTACTCTCATGCTACATTTAATATTTTAAATTTGTATTATATATATATATATATGTCACATTTAATCCTACCAAATTAGAAGTATGTGATTAGAAGCATAATATTAGGCCACAACCGTAAAATAATTCTTTTTTTTAAATTGAAAATACTTGCCACTTTATATTGAATTTTAATTAAATGTTTTTGGTTTAATACATTAAACATGATATGATTAGACTAATTCATTTGATTTTGCCTGTAGTTGTCATTCTCAACCTCATGGAGATCTTTCAAGCCTTGAAGTTTATGGAGTTTATGGAGTTTCTAAGCCTGTGCATTTATCTTTCTCTTTTCTAATTTTTTATATGCACCTCTATTTCTTTGTCTTTTTTATTTATTTTTATTTATCAATTTCTATTTTGCTAGCCTCTGTTGCTCTAGGTTTGTTCTTTGTGATTGTGTTCAATGCACTCATATTCTTTTGCTTGCCAAAGAGAGGAAATATAGAATTCAATAGAGCATACTGCATATATATAGCTTTTATTTAATTATCAAATAATACATTAGAAAAGTACATGATGAAACAAATCTCCCAACAACTTCCACTTAGGGATGAAATATATATAGCTTCATGACTTACTAATTTTAGAAAAGCTAATGGTCCATATATAAATATAAATACGAATATATATATATATATATTCATATATCAAACCTTGCCTTTTTGGAAGTAGTTTTTAGTCTAATATCCTCTCCTGCAAAGATAATAATGGTGCTAAATAAAAAACAAAGGCTTATAATGAAACAATTAAAACCTAACTCCACCCAACTAAGCTTAAAGCTGAATAAATACCCAGCTTTGCACGAGTCACAATCGTTGCATGCTTCGCCTTATTTTTTGGCTCCACGTAAAGCAATCAAGGTCTCTAGAAGTTACGCCTAATCTTGGGACCTCCCAGTATGTCGCATTCTTGTACTTAAAGCCGCAATGTGATTACTCTCAGAAATAGTAATCTCTAGGCCTAAATTAGTGCTTGATTAGTTGAATTTCAGTGTTAATTTAGTATTTTAACTCCTAAAATGCATTAAAACCCTTTTTGTGTACTTTTTACATAAATTGGAGCTTAAACCAAGGCAAAAATTAGGATGACCGATCAATCAACCGATCGATCGCCAGACTCACCGATCGATCTGAGATCTATGTTCGACCTTCTGCAGCAAACTTCAGAGAGGAAGCTTTTCCAATTGATCGGCCGTTCGATCGGTGACGTCGAATTCTCCGGTTTTACTACATTCGCAACCTCCATATTCTTGCGGAGTGACTCCAGTTGTGAAGCACATCTGGAAGCGTACCAAGTTTTGGCGCCGTTGCCGGGGAGTTCATAGGCAAAAGCTACACCGGACGAAAGCTAAGGATTGCAAAAGAAAATTGAAAAAAAAAAAAAAGAGAAGAAGAGCAAGCAAAGAAAAAAAAAACACACAAAAAGGGTGGGTTTCATCACCACCCTCGAGGGAAGTATCTACGAGCTTCGGGCCCTGGTACACTTTCATTTCCCTTAAGGTGTTTTATTTTTAGGATTATTTTTTTTATTTTTCCTTTTCTTTAGTTTCTTTTGTTTGATATAGTATAATTGCATTGCATTTTTGTTATGAAATTTTCCCTCTTCGGGAGTATTTAGTGGAGCTAGGCTAGTGTGTTCAAGTTTCAAATTGGTGGTACGCTTATTGTATGTAGAGATTGGAGGTACGGGATCGAATTGAGAAAAAAGCCGTTGTCCGGCCTAGAATTGAAAAAAAAGCCGTTGTCCGGCCTAGGGAATTGTGTATGATGTGTTGAACGACCCAAACAGTCCAACCTTATGTGTGCATTCATTCTTGCATGTTATATTTCACGAGGGACGAACATCATCGCCTTATGAGGATTGAGAGTATTGAGAGCACAAACACATCTTCACCAACCCCTAGCTTACCATTAGTGGTCGACCTAGGTTTCATTCGAATGGCAAATCCCAATGAACCCGGCTTACTTAATATTGCACCCTTGCATCCAAATGTCCAACTTCAGCCGGATGGTCACAAGGAGTTTGAGAGAGGGAGCCACCATGGCAATGTGGCGACCCCCCCTATACAAACTCTACGGGACTACTTAAACTCACCAAGGCAAGCACCAACAATGTGCATTGTTTTTCCGCCCCATCACAACACTCTAAATATTAGGTCGGGAATGATGCAAATGTTGCCTCAATTCCACGAGATGGATTCGGAACAACCCTACATTTTTCTTAAGGAATTTGAGGATGTTTGTTCAATTGCAATGGATAACTCATGTCCAAGGGAAGTATTTTTGTTGAAACTCTTCCTGTTTTGTTTGAAGGATAAAGCTAAGCTTTGGTTTAATTCCTTGTGACCCATGTCCATCCACTCTTGGGCTACTCTCCAAGAGGAATTTTTGAGCAAATTTTTTTCCGAAAATCGAACCGAGGCCATACGAAGGCAAATTTCTCAGTTTTCTCCTCTGTTGGGGGAAACTTTCTTTCAATGTTGGGAGAGGTTCAAAGACCTCTTAAATCCTTGCCCTCATCACGATTTTGCCGATTGGCATGTCATTAACACATTTTATTCTTCTTTGACACCCCAACTCAAGCAATTTGTCGAGTCTAAGTATGCGGGGACGTTTTTTGATAAGCAACCCCATAAGGCATACGATTATTTTGATAACTTGGCAAATAAGGTTACAGATTGGGCACTTACCGGGACCCAAAATTCTGAGGGTCGCTCAATCCAACAAGGGGTGGGAAGATATCAACTCAAGGAAGTTGATGATGTCAATGCTAGGGCGGCTACCTGTAAGCACCCCATTTTTGACCGCTCGGCAGTCTACACTCCGTCCAGACTTGTTTTCAAGTCATTATGGACACATTCCAATCGAAACCAATCCTCTAGTCCAAATTCCTTCTTTCCATCGCTTCGCGGGCCTGTCAGGCCCAAATAGAGGCAAAATGACCAAAATGCCCTTAGGGGCATTGTCCTTTCTTATTTCAATTCCAATCCATCTCTCGAGACAGTTTATTCCTCGAGACGGTCCGAGTAGCAAAACTACTCACAAAACCATTAGGGTGGTGGAAACACTCACAAAACCGTCAGAGTGGCGGAAACACTCAAAACCCAGGCACGTCTCTTCGGAGACGATAAGACCCCTTTCCAATCCCTCTCTCGAGACAGTTTATTCCTCGAGACGGTCCGAGTAGCAAAACTACTCACAGAACCGTTAGAGTAGCGGAAATACTCCCAAATCATCAATCCCGTCCGAGTAGCGGAAATACTCAACCCCGTCCGAGTAGCGGAAATACTCACAAATCATCAAATCCCGTCTGAGTAGCGGAAATACTCACACCGTTAGAGTGGCGGAAACACTCAAAACCCAGGTCAACACCAGTGTCTGTTATCTCACTTCGGTGAAAAATGACCAAACTACCCTTAGGACCTTTTCCGAGACTTTCCGGTCAAGATAACCATTTTGCCCCTAGGCATCCGGATGCCCCAGGAACCACACCGGCTCTGGGTATCAAACCGGTAACCCTCTGAGAATACTTTTTATAGTATCCTCAACCTTCCTTTACCTTTCCGAATCATTCCGAGTCAGTTCCGGCCAACCCGGTACAAAATGACCGTTTTGCCCCTGGAGGGCCGGTCTCCTTCTTCAACCACACCGGCTCTGGGTATCAAACCGGTAATGACCCGGGAACACTTTCTATAGTGTTCTCAACCTTCCTTTACCTTTCCGGACCATTCTGAGTCAGTTCCGGCAAACCCGGTGCAAAATGACCGTTTTGCCCCTAGTGGGCCGGTCTCCTTTTCCGACCACACCGGCTCTGGGAATCAAACCGGTAACCTCTGGGAACATTCTAAATAATGTTTTCAGATCCCAAGTCTTCTTCTGGGACAGTCTGAGTCTGTCCCGACAGTTTTCTGGTCCGGTTGACCGTTTTGCCCCTAAAGGCCCGGTCGACCTTTCTGACACATCTTACCCTCACTTTTCAAGTCAAATACCTCCAGGACTCTATTTCAAGTGTTCCTGCTCCTTTCCGGCCTTCCGGGTCATTCTCCGCTCCTTCAAATAATTCCCGGACTTTCCGGAGTCACTCCTAGTGAAGCTAGACTAAAGTTTACATGGTAGTCACTAGTACAGGCGCCCAAATCTAGTCAAAGATACGTTGCTTGCCGACCTTAATTGTTTCCTAAATGGCTGGCGCCACTAGCAGTGGCGCCAAGCCAAAAAATGGCCTGGCGCCACTCCTAGTGGCGCTAGTGTAAATTTTGCCCTGGCGCCACTGCAACAAGCGCCAGGCTTATCTTCCCTCTATAAATACAGAGCCTCGATCAATGTGAAGAGGGTCTGCAAACTTAACCTAAAAACCCTATACTTCGATATACAGAGCTCGAGCACCTCCAAAACCCTAGCCTCCCTAGGTTTTCCAAGCCCTAGCCACTATACACAAACCCTAGCCTCCTATACACTCATACACTCCTCCATACACTCATACCCTAACCTTCAACCATCCTTGGAAGACTTGAAGAGCTGCCATCTAAAGCTTGAAGACAACCCTTGAAGACTGAAGAAGAAGACCAAGACGAAGACCGAAAACCGAAGACTGCACGGCGCGCAAAATAAACAAGAAACAAGGTAGGCCCCCTATTTAAATTTCCGCATTCCCCCTCTCTCTTCTCTCTCCAACCCACTTGGGTTTTCTCTATTTTAATCCCCCATCTCTTTCCCCCCCTTTCTTTGCATGTTTGAAACAAGGGGATTCCCGGTCCATGTGTAGGATTGGACTATTGGAGAGTCACCGTGTTGGGGGCTTTCTTATAGTCTAACCAAAGACCACGTGGGTCCGGTCCCCTTGATTATGTGGTGAAGCCTTAACCTTGTATGTTCACGACCCCAAATTGCATTGTGCATATCATAGTCTTGCATCTTCCAAAATCCGTTTTCAAAGTTGTTTTCAAAATCGTTTTCAAACTTGTTTTCAAAATTGCATCAAAATCTCTTTTTTAAAAAACTTGTTTTCAAAACCACAATTCTAGAGTGATTCTAGCCTTTTCATGGCTAGGGTTGCTTTAGGAAAGTGTTACATTAAAAGTGACCCTTTTGGTCTATATTTTCAAATCTTGTTGTTTTCAAAACCGCTTTCCTAAAGTGGTTCTAGCCTTCTTATGGTTAGAATGGCTTTAGGAAAGTGAGATGTTTTTACACCTTCTAAAAATTCTTTTTCCAAATCCCTCTTTCTAAAAATCTCTTTTTCAACATACTTTCCTAAAACTCTCCTCTTCAAAATTGTTTTCAAAAAACTCCCTTCTAAAATCTATTTTTCAAAACTCCTTTTTTCAACTCCTTTCCAAACTCCTTTCCCCAAAATCCACTCTCTAAAAACGTTCTCTAAAAATCTTTCCAAAAACTCTCTTTTCCAAAATCTCCCTTCGGGAAATTTCCCCCTAGGATCTTGCTTCCAAAATCTACGTTTCCAAAAACACACTTTCCAAAAACTCCCTCTCTCTAAAATCTCTTTCCAAAAGCTCTCTTTCCAAATTCACTTTCCAAAAATTCCTCCCTAGGATTCCCTTCTAGAAAATCTATGTTTCTAAAAACACACTTTCTAAAAACTCTTTTCTTAGAGCCCAAGTCAAGCCCTAGAACTCGCAATTAGGAAACCCTAATTTTCTTCCCAAAAACATGGTTTTCAAACTTTGCCCCAAACCTAGGTTTCCAAAACCTCTAGTTTTCACATCCACACTATACATGTTTTCAAAACCTCTTTTCTATGTCAAAACTAGAATCTTTCAAAACTAGGGTTTCTAGAATTTTCCTCTCCAAATTCTTGTCAAATCCTATCTTCTCTTTAAGAAACCAAATCCAATATCCCCATTTAGGAAACTAGATCCCATCCTCCGTTTTAGGAAATAAAATCCAACCTCTCTCTTTTAGAAACCAAATCCAATCCCTTCCTAATCCAAATCTTTCCTAATTCCAATCCTTCCTAATCTTCCACTTTCCTAAACCTTAAGTTTCCAAAACTTGAACATAAAAATCTTTCCTAAATTTTTAAAAACTCAACTCTCAAATCTTTCCTAATTCAACCCTTTCCTAATTCTACCCTCTTTTCAAATCTTAACTTCTTAAACCTAAGTTTTCAAACCTTTCCTAAACTCAAGCCTTTCCTAATTTCAAGACTTTCTAAAATTTAAACTTTAAAAGTTTCTAAATCCTAAACTTTCTAAATTTCAAATCTTTCTAAAATTCTAAGCTTCCTAAGTTTGAAACTTTCTTAAGTTAAATCTTTCTAAACCCAAATCTTTCCAAATTCTAAACTTTCCAAAACTTCAAAATCTTTTCAAATCTAAAACTTTTCTAAATTCAAAACTTTCTTAATTCAAGACTTTCTTAAGTTGAAAACTTTCTTAATTCAAACATTTCCTAAACTGAAAACTTTCCTTTTTCAAACCTTTCCCAAAATGAAACTTTCGTATTTTCAAAACTTCCTTGTTTTCAAAACTTTCCAAAATCAAAACTTCCCTTTTTCAAACATTTCTAAATTCAAAATTTTCTAAATTCAAAACTTTCCTAACTTGAAAACTTTCCAAAAATGAAACTTTCCTAATTCGAAACTTTCCTAAATCGAACATTTCCTAATTCAAACATTTCTTAAATCCAACCTTTCCTAATCTCCTAAACCTTCCAAGTCAAGTCAAACCTTTCCTAAGTCTCTTTCCTAAGTCTAGGTTTCTTAAAACCTTCATCTCTCTAAAAACAAGTCCAAGTCTTTCAAAAATCAATCTTTTCAAATCAAAGTCCAATCTTTCCAATTTCAATTTCCAATCTCCTTTTCTAATCTCAAATCAAATCCGATTTTCAATTCAATCTCTTTCTTCCAATCCAATCTCTCTCTTCAAATCAATCTATTTTCAATCGGACTCCGGTCCGAACTACGACTGACCTGATTCCCCCAAAGGGATACGTAGGCAACCTTCATAGGTGCGGTCACAATATTTTTCAAACTTTCAATTCCACCCTCATGGGTGCGGTCTCCACATCTTTCCAAATCTCAAGTTCCAATTTACTTTCCAAATTCCAATTTCAAAATTTCTATTTTCAAATTTCTACTTTCAATTTTTAAACTTTTCAATTTCAATTACATCTCTTCAAATCTATTTTCAAATCAAATCAATTTCTTTTCAAATCAATTTCTATTTTCCAATTCTTTCATCTTGCACTTGCATATCATGCATCATGCTAAATTAGTTTTCAAACATTGTTTTTCAAAGTGAATAGGGTTGAATAATTAGTTAATTAAAGACTCTCATAGGTGAATCTAGGGTAGATTGACATATAGGTACCGAAAGGGCGGGGTAGGGTGATGGCTTAGTGCGTCTTCCCTACACGTAACCAACCTCCGAACTTAGATCACTGTTTTCAAAGACCAAAAAGGAGTTATTTTTCTAAAAAAGGGCTAAATGTTTTCCAAAGGTTGCCAAACAACCTGTTTTCTTAAAAACCCTCTCTGGAGGTGATATTTTCAAATTTGTTTTTCAAAACCCTAAGTGTAGTATTCGGATTATGCTTAGTTTTTAGGTGACCTAACTCACCTTAATCAAGTTAGGTGGCGACTCTGAATCTTTTTTTCAAAAGCCCTTTATTCAAACCTATTTTCAATTCAAACCTAGTCGCACTCATTCTTTTAGGAGGGTGAGTTCTAACGAGAGAGTACAGCATTTTTCCCGCTTGGGTGAGTATTCCTCGAGTGCGAAAAATCTGGGCGCGACACTACCTTGGCAAGAAAATTAGAGGCTCTTGAGGTGAAAAAAGTTCAATCGGTAGAGAGTGAGGAGATGAGAGAAGTATGTTGTCTTGTGTGTGAAACCTCGGATCATACCACCTCTTTATGCCTAATCATTCCGGGTGTGAAGGAGGCTTTGCATGGCCAAGTTAACGTAATTGGCCAATATTCAAGAGGAGGGGGCAACCCCTATTCAAATTCATATAACCCGGGATGGCGAGATCATCCCAACTTTGGGTGGAGGAACAATGAGGGGACTTCAAACTCCCACAACTACCAAGGAGGGTATCAAAACCCTCAATCATACCAAGCGCCTCCTCCACCCCCGCAAGCACTCTAACCACAACATCCACCTCCACCTTACCAACAAGCACTCGTGACCCAATTCCAAAATCAACCAAGGCCATATCAACCCCTCTATAGGAAGCCCATAGAGGACAATGTTTACCAACTTGCCAATGACATGAGGGGGGTTAGTTCAAGGGTTGATAAACAAGAGAAGGTGCTTGACCAACACTTTAGGTTACTTGAGGACATCCAAAAGCAAATGTCTACATTGACACAAGCTTTGACCCAAAATGTCCCAGGAAGATTCCCAACTCAACCTCAACCTAACCTGGCGATTAGGCAAGTGCACATAACAGAGGGTAAGAGTGACCCTAATCTGAGTCATGACTAAGTGCAAGCCATAACCACCCTTAGAAGTGGCAAGACCATTGAAAAAACTATCCCACCTCGGGATGAGACTTCTAGGAAGAGTGTTGGTCAAGAAGAAAAAGAGAAAGAGGAAAAAGAACCGAGAGAAGGGGGGGAAAACTTAGCTAACCCCATCAAGATTTTGAGTGAGAGTGAGAGGGATAAGAGAAGAGACATAGTAAAACATGCTCCCTTCCCGCAAAGGTTAACCAAACCAAATAATGAACTTCTAAATGCGAAAATTTATGAAGTGTTCAAGAAAGTAAAGGTCAACATCCCTATCTTTGACGCAATCAAGCAAATACCTTCTTATGCTAAGTTCTTAAAGGACTTATGAACTTTTAAGAGAAAGTTGCATGTCAAGGAAATCGCCATGATGAATGAAAATCAAAGTGCGATTTTGCAATGCAAAACTGTGCCGAAATTCAAGGACCCGGGATGTCCTACCATTTCTTGTACCATTGGGAATACCAAGATTGATCGTACCTTGTTAGACTTAGGGTCTAGTGTTAACCTTTTACCCTTTTCAGTGTATAAGGAACTTAGCCTAGGAGAGTTGAGCCCTACTCGGGTTACTTTGCAATTGGCGGATCATTCTATAAAGTTTCCAAGAGGTATCATCGAGAATGTTCTCATCCAAGGTGATAACTTTTGCTTCCTGGTCGATTTCATTGTCCTAGACACCCAAGCTGTTGAGAGTTGTATAGCTCACAACCAAATTTCTGTGATTTTGGGACTCCATTTCCTAGCTACTTCCAATGCCATCATTCATTGTAGGAATGGGTTAGTGAAATTGTCTTTTGGCAACACCACCTTCGAACTTAACATCTTTTCGGTTGCCAAACAAAAGAGGGAATGTGAGGATATCCGGGAGGTGGACATTATAGACAGCATAGTTCAAGATCACTTTGAGCAGAAGATTTTTGAGGACCCCTTGGAGAGAGCATTAGTGAGAGGTGAACTGGATGCTTCACTTGACAGTGAGGGCATGGCATTGAGTGAATTTTCTCATTTAAAGGGTGAAAGAGAGGAGTGTTTACATGTGGGTCAATGGACCCCTTCTTTTGAACCCCTCCACCCTAGTGTCGAGAAACCAATTCCTTCGGAGGAGAAGCCTCCCATTCCCGAGAGGAAGCCTTTTCCTTCCAATTTAAAGTATGCATTTTTAGAGGGGGGGGGGGGGAGTCGTAACTGGTTGTGATTTCCTATAGCTTGTCTGGGAGCCAAGAGGAAGGCTTGATAACATTGCTTAAAAAATATAGAAAAGCCCTAGGATGGACCATCGCTGATCTTCATGGGATTAGTCCTCTCGTGTGCACTCACCGCATTTTCTTAGAAAAGGAGGCTAAATCCATTCGTCAAATGCAAAGGCAATTGAATCCCAATATGAAGGAAATGGTTAAAGGTGAGGTTTTAAAATTGCTAGATGCGGGTGTCATTTCTCCCTTCTCCGATTCAAAATGGGTTAGTTCGACCCAAGTGGTGCCTAAGAAATCGAGTGTCACAGTGATAAGGAATGACAACAATGAGTTAGTGCCAACCCATGTGCAAACCGGGTGGTGAATGTGCATTGATTATCGCCGCCTTAATAATGTGACCCGAAAGGACCATTTCCCTTTACCCTTCCTTGATCAAGTCCTAGAAAGGGTGTCCGGTAAGGTTTTCTATTGTTTCTTAGATGGATATTCGGGGTACAATCAAATTGATGTAGCCTTTGAGGATCAAGCCAAGACAACATTCACTTGTCCCTTTGGCACATATGCTTATAAATGTATGCCCTTCGGGCTATGTAATGCACCTGCGACATTTCAAAGGTGCATGATAAGCATATTTAGTGACATGGTTGAGCAAATTGTCAAAGTTTTCATGGAAGATTTTTCCGTCTATGGGGATACTTATGAAGGTTGTCTTGGTAATCTAGGAAAAGTTTTAATGAGATGTGAGAAGAGTAACCTTGTGCTCAATTAGGAGAAATGCCATTTTATGGTTACTAGTGGTATAGTTTTGGGCCATATTGTGTCAGCCGAAGGGCTTGAAGTAGATAAAGCAAAAATTGGACTCATTCAAAAATTGCCCGCCCCAACTTGTGTGAAGGAGGTTAGATCATTTCTTGGGCATGCCGGTTTCTATCGGCGTTTCATTGAGGGTTTTAGTGTAATCTCCAGGCCCATGTGTCATCTTTTGTCCTAAGATGTTCCCTTTGAGTGGACATCTTCTTGTTAATAAGCTTTTGACAAGTTGAAGGGAATTTTGACCACAGCCCCAATCATTCGAGCACTCAATTGGTCTATCCCATTTGAGCTAATGTGTAATGCTAGCGATTACGTCGTGGGGGCTGTCCTAGGACAAAGAGTTGAGAAGAAGCCATATGTCATTTATTATGCCTCTAGAACTCTCAATGAAGCTCAAATCAACTATACCACAACCGAGAAGGAACTCTTTGCGGTGGTTTTTGCACTAGACAAATTTAGGTCTTACTTGATTGGGTTATTGGTCATCATCTACACCAACCATGCAGCCCTAAAGTATCTCCTCACAAAACCCGATACAAAACCGCGCTTCATTCGATGGATACTTTTGCTCCAAGAATTTCATATTGAAATGTGTGATAAAAAAGGGGTTAAAAATGTGGTCGCGGGCCACTTGTCTCGGCTTCCCTTAAATGGGCGAGCCATAGACCCAATCCCTATCAAGGAGCACTTCCCAGATGAGCATCTCATGCATGTGAGTGCCGTTGAGCAAGTTTCAACTCCTTAGTTTGTGAACATTGTGAACTTCCTTGTCACCGGTGAGGTTCCTTCCACATGGTCATCCATTGACAAGCGTAAATTCTTCCGGAATGTGCACTATTTTTTATGGGATGATCCTCACTTGTTTAAGTATTGTCCGGACCAAATCATTCGCCGGTGTGTCCCGAATCATGAATTTCAACAAGTAATAGAGTTTTGTCACTCTCATGCTTGTGGAGGACACTTCTCCTCCAAGAAAACCATGGCCAAAATTTTGCAATGTGGGCTTTATTGGCCCACCATGTTTAAGCATGTACATACCTTTTGTCTCGTTTGCGATAGGTGCCAACGATTAGGAACACTTTCAAAGAGACACATGATACCTCTTCACCCCATCACCATTTTGGAAATATTTGATTGTTGGGGGATTAATTTCATAGGACCGTTTCCTAACTCGTGTGGGTACCTTTTCATTCTTGTTACGGTAGATTATGTCTCAAAGTGGGTAGAAGCAATTGCCACCCGAAGCAATGACCATCAAGTGGTCTTGCGATTTTTGAAAGAGAACATTTTTTGTAGGTATGGCATGCCTCGAGCCGTGATAAGTGATGGCGGTTCTCATTTTTGTAACAAGCATTTTGCGTCTTTAATGCGTAAGTATGGAGTGGTCCATAAGGTTGGATTATCATACCATCCTCAAATGCAAGGGAAAGTAGAGTTGACCAATTGGGAAATCAAGCGGATTCTTGAGAAAACCATCAATCCAAATAGGAAAGATTGGTCTCTTAGATTGACCGATGGATTGTGGGCATACCACACGGGTTATAAAATCATTCTTGGTGCATCACCCTATAGACTTGTGTACGGGAAGGCCTGTTATCTTCCCGTCAAAATTGAGCATAAAGCATATTGGGCGATTCGTCAATGTAATGAGGATATTGATGTTGCGAGTACCCACCGCAAACTCCAACTCAATGAGTTAGATGAACTCCGCAATGACGCCTTTGAAAATGCAAAAATTGCTAAGGCCCGGATGAAACATTTTCATGACCAACATATCATTCGAAAAACTTTCAAAGTTGGCCAAAAAGTGTTATTGTATGATTCACGCTTGCATCTATTTCCGGGCAAATTACGGAGTAAGTGGGCCGGGCCATACCTTGTGAAAGAAGTTTTTCCCCATGGAGCCATTAAGGTGCAAAATCTCACGAATGGCTCGGCATTTAAGGTGAATGGTCAGCAGCTAAAGCCGTATTTTGAGTCGTTCCAAGGGGAGTTGGATTGTGTGGATCTCATTGATCCACCGTCCTTTGAATGACATTAGCTTGTCGTGTTTTATAGTTTAGGAGTAGTTCTTTTGTTTTCCTTTTTATAGGTTTCTTTCTCTTATCTTTTTAGTAGTTAGTTGTGCACATTCGTATTCCCGAGAGTCCCGCCCACCCCGTTGTTCTTTTTCTCGTCCATTTTCCTCATGCCTTGAGGTTATGGCATGATTCTAGTTTTGGGGGGGGGGGGGGGGCACCATTTTGTATGTTGCTGTGAAAAATCTTGAGAATTTCTGCAGAACTTTAGAAAGGCTGTTTTTGCAATCGATCGGTGCACCAAACTAATCGATCGGGCGATCGATCGCTTATTTTGCGATCGATTGGCCAATTGAACGCTGAAGCACTAGCGATCGATCAGGCACGGCATTTATTACCACAACGATCGAAAGGAAGCGGTGTCGATCGATCGGCCGTTCGATTGCTGGCGCTCCATTTCGATCGGTCCGCAAGGTGATCGATCGGTTTAAGAGCCGATCAATCGGAGACAGAGTTGCCTATATAAACCCACAGGTTCATTGTTCATTCACATTCATTCACGAGAAATTAAGAGTTTTGAGAGCCTTTTCACATATTGGAGCAACGAGGCCCTGCCTGCTCACTTTGGTAGACCTTGTTTTGTCTTTTCACAGTTTTCTGCGCTTCGAGAGGTATTCCTTCCACCAATCTTAGTCCATTCTTTCATTTCCAATTGTACTTAGCTTAGTTAGAGGGCTATGGTCGAGACTAGAAGTATTGAGGTTACAGCTCGGGTAGGGGCTTCTCAGACTCTAGCTCAGTTTTAGCAGCTCCAGCGGGAGCATGCTAGGAGGGAGAGAGAGGGAGAGTATGATACTACTCATTTTCGGGGGAGAGATCAAAAGCGAGAGTTCGGACGGGTGTGGAGCGCCCGTAAAGTGGTAGTGGAGAGGCATTGGACCGTGAGTTAGTTCGATAGAAAGTCATATGGTTGGCTCAAACCATTAACCGATCGCCAGTGGTTAGGGTTAGCTTCCATTAGAGACCAGTACTCAGCCACCCTCGTGGTAGAGTTCATTGCCAACATTTCATTTGATCCCATTGGTGGCGACAGGCATATTATTCACTCTTGGGTTCGGGGTAGGGATGTTGTTATCACCCCAGATTCCTTTGCCGAGCAGTTTGGTTTACCGAGGGTTGCTAACCCTCAGTTCTCTTATGACGTGGAGCACCCACCATCTCATGAGGAGATGTGCACTGAGATTCTAGCACTGGGAGAGTCCTGGACCACTTCCCAAATCAGGATTAGGCAGCTTGCCCCCAGATACCACCCGCTGTTCCTTTAGACATGCTATTCGATCTTTCCACTAGGGAGGACGGTGGAGTGTAGTAGGATGCGGGGGCAGTTGATGTGGGCTATTGGATGGGCAGGACTATTGACTTGCCTCACTTCATGTATATGGCACTATGGGCCGAGACCCAGGTTGCTACTCCCCAGTCCAGCATCCCCTTTGGTTACTTTCTGACAGCGAGGATTAGGGCGGCTGGGGTTAGCGTTGCAGATGTTGTCCTGCTTACCTCCTCGACTGACATAGACTAGAAGACAGAGAAGAGGGCGGCAGGGTAGTTGGCGAAGAAGGGGGGGTCAGCTAGTTCAGCTCACTCATCTTCTCAACAGCCGCCTTCTCAGACACAAGCTAATACCCAGTCAGGGGAGCAACGACAGGATCAGACAGAGCAGCCAACGCAGCCCCAGGCTCAGGCTCACGATCAGGAGGAGCTAGCTCAGGGGACGATACTTCAGACTTTGGTAGCCATCCAGGAGCAGCTGACCACTCAGCAGACAGAGTGCCAGCAGTGGCAGGCCGACATTTTGGCTAGATTAGATCTCCAGGACACTGCCATTGCTACACTTCAGGGTCAGCTGACTGACATTCAGCAGCAGCAGCAGCAGCAGCAGACATAGTCCACTCAACTCGAGGAGATTATCTAGCACCTTGGACAGCCTCCTCCGGATGATAATAGGGACTTCTTTTCTGATCTCCAGTTAGATTAGATGCATTGTGCACTTCATAGCATTTCATTTCATATAATGTATCTAAATCTTTTTTTATTATAGTGGATGTATTTATTTTTGAGCTATTTGTATAGTGATCTTTCCTATTGTGGCATACCCCTTTTTATATACATTTATTGTATTCTTTTGTCCATCCCTGGTATATTTTGGCATTTTAGTTACATGTATAATTTTTTATTGATATCCATATCGCATGTATTGTTCCGACCGAGGTAATAGGTATTGTATGGTATTAGGATCGCTCTTTTCTATAACTTGACACCTTAGCTATGTCCTTAATTGTTGATATCATTTCTTTTTGGATTTTTGTGATAGAAGTGTCAAGGTTGTTTCAGACAAGTACCATACCATGTTTTTGATTAAATTTGAGTTGATGATTAACCCACCTTAGAGATTATGATAAATTGCAAGTTTTTGGCATAAAATCATTATAAGAGACAATTCACATTGTTGCGCACTAACATGTTATGCGATACTTTATGTTTCATTCTTATGCATGCATGTCCTTATAAGGTGGAGATTTTTACCATGTGAGCTTTAGAGCCTATTTATCACATTTGAAGAGTGAATCACATTTATTCAAGATTATTTTTGTTGATCCTCATTCATTGAATAACTTCATTATATTTGATTTTGGTTTGCATGTTCGAGTGTTAGATAGATTTATTGACCCCTTATACACTTTTGAAGTTTTGATTTGTTGTATTTTTCGGATTCTAAACGCATAGGCCATTTCACTCAATTGAGCCATTTTATGTGCATTTTTCTTCCTCTTAATATTCATATGCATGTGCATAAGTTTAAAAGTTATCAATGCCAATTGAAGCATTGCTCTTACATCTGTAAAGTTGGAAGTGTATGGAGTTGAAGAGTAAAAATATATATATATATATATATATGAAGAAAATGATGAAAAGGTGTATCTAAAAAAAAAAAAAAAAAAAAATCAAATACAAAAGAAGTGAGGTGAAGGATGATTGCAAAAGTGATTCAAAATATTGGAAGTGCAGAAGTGAATGTCATTGATCATCATGTGTAATGCGCATGTATATGTTGAAACCTTTTTTCACTTTCTATCCTCTTACATGGCTCTTCTTTTATTCATCACCCTTATGGTCTTGATATCCGAAGATACATAAATCTTTAATTCAATTGTGTATAAGACATTAATGTCAATTTTCTAGATTATGCTTAAGCTGTGAATATATCTTCATGAAGCTTTGCCAAATCGATACACTTACAATTTATTCGTTTTTGGTTTTAGAATTACTCTACTTGCATGATTTATAAATTTACTTGTTAAAAGAGCTTTCCTTTAAGGGACCATGAGTGTTCATGTTCAAAGTTGAGTGTATGCCTTGTGAGACTTGAATCGAAGCATCAATGACATAATTGTACGAGTTATGAGCCATTAGGGTCATATGTCATTGATAGTACGCGTCAATGTGTTTTATTTCTTCTATGCTTTATGTCTTTGCCTTGCGATAGTTCACAACCTAGGTGGATAGAGATTTTACTTGAATAAGGTTAATAGATGTGTATATTTTTTGTTTTTCCTCTCGTACTTTTATAGGGACTATCAAAGGCTTAGTTGGGGGGTGTTGATTACTCTCAGAAATAGTAATCTATAAGCTTAAATTGGTGGTTGATTAGTTGAATTTCAGTGTTGATCTAGTATTTTAACCCCTAAAATGCATTAAAACCCTTTTTATGTACTTTTTACAGGAATTGGAGCTTAAACCAAGGCAAATGGGCAAAAATCAAGATGACCAATCGATCGAACGGTCCATGGAACGTTTGATTGGCCGATTGATCGCCAGACTCACCGATCGATTTGTGATCTTTGTTCGACCTTTTGGAGCAAACTTCAGAGAGAGAGCTTTTTCGATCAATCGGTCGTTCGATTGGTGACGTCGGAACTTCCTCAACAGACGACACAGATACAAACTTCAGAGAGGTCGGTTTTGCGTTAGATCGGGCGATCGATCGCCATTTACCGTTCGATCGGCCGTTCGATCGGACGCCACCATCGATCGATCAGTCTGCACAGAGTATGTTTTTCTGCAGAGTATAAAAGCTGTACATACGGGACAAAGTGAAGGATGTCGAAAATCTACAGATCTAGACAGTGGGAGGAGCTTCTAAATTAGAACTTTTGATATTTTGAAAGGTTTTTAATTAGATATACTTTAATGCTTTGTAATGTTGTCATTTATTGCTTTTGGATCCTTGTAAATGAATGTTTTATATATGAAGTGAATATTTCTCTACTCTTTCTAGCCATTTTCTCTCATTTTCTTAGCAACCAAACACTAATTCTACATAGTTTAATAGTAGATTTGTCTTCATTTATGCTCTTTGACATGGATTCTAGTAGCTAAACATCCCTTGGATGTGGTTGTGAAGATCCACCAAGGATCTTCAAAGTGTTGAAAAATGAGATATATGAACTTTAAAGCCATATCCTTAGAATTCCATGGTTTCATTTGATTTAGCATGAGATTCATTAGAAAAACTTAGGTTCATAACCGCTTGGCAATATTTATGCACAAATCAATACTTGGTATAGGTATTGCACATGTCTAAGGTTTGATTCTAGGATGCTAGTCATAGATTCCATCTTTATGCTCAATCAAATATAAACCCACATTTTTATAGTCGACATTTTCCGAATCAAGAATCCAAGGTGCGATTCTTGATTTGAGTTGTAAACTTCTCATTTGAAACCCTTGTTGTGAATTGGTGGATTAAAACAACCATGGCCAAGCTTTTCCCTAATTACATAACACTAAATTTTATTGCCTTTATCAATTATTAAGTTATTACACTAATTATAGAACAAGCATCATCTCAAAACCAACAAATTTTCGATCTCTTTTATGTTAAAAAAAGAAAAGAATTTTCCTTTGCAATCCATCAAGATAAGTACCTGTGCTAGTTGAGATTTGTTACTATATTTGCAGAATTCCCTTGGGAGAAAACGACACCGGATTCTCCGGTTTTATTACATTTGCGACCTCCGTATTTTTGCGGAGTGACTGTGGTTGTGAAGCACATCTGGAAGCGTACCACAATGCTCTGGTGGCCAGCAACATCTTGCCTACATTTGGTGAAAAAGAATGAAAAGAAAAAAAATTAAAATTACACATAAGAGGCAGCCCGACCCAACCCAGCCCAGCCCAGCAACATATTGGCTGCATATATGTAATATTCATATAAAAAATTATAAAATATATACCTTGACTAAGGTATGTAAATTTGGCCTGGCTTGGTCTTGCCCAATTTGGGCTTGGGCACACCAAGTGCGGGTCAAGTTCCGGCCAAGTTTTAGACCGGGCCAAAATGCCAAACCCTAGGACCAAGCCCTACCCATAGCCATACAAGTGGGCTCAAGTTTGGGCTTATAGGGGGCTTTTGGGTGGGCTTGGCAGACTTGATCAATTTTAATTTAAAAATTTTCAAATAATGATTTTAATTTTAAACTAAATTTTAAAAATTGGTAATTACTTTGTAAATTACTAAAAAAAGTACAGTGTTTAAATAAGGGTTTAAACTAAACCTATAGTAAAAATGCATAAATGGTAACTATTTTATAATTAAACTTATGAGTAATGGCGGGTATATTTTAATTTGATAATTAACATAACTTTCAATGATAATTGGTAAGTTATTGATATATCTAAGCTTATAATTGTATTAGATTTATAATTATATAATTAGTAAGATATTTACATAATTAAACTTACAAATATATAAAGTTTATATTAAACCTATAATTATTTAAAGTTATAAATATACAAAGTTTATATTAAACTTATAATAATATAAAGTTTAATCTTATAATTAAACTTAATATACGCTTAATGAAAGGCCCAGGCCCACCATAGGGGGGCTAGGGTAGGGTTCAGGTTGCTCATGGATCTTGAACCAAATTTACATCGCTACGTTTACACAGGTGAAGAATTAAAAGCTAGTTTTTATAGTTTTTTTTTTGTTATCTCTAATATACTAACATGCCTAGAAAATCACCCAAGCTTTAATTGTTTTTTTGTCTTTAATTACTAATATTAAAAATCATTAATTTCATTCGTATTTTATTCTATTGCATTATCTCTCTCATATAGCAGAGGCCACCTATATGAGATGGAAGATTATGAAAGAACACATAATGGCGTGGAATTATCAACTCTCTTAATATAATGTAAAACATATTTCAAACAAAAAACAAAAGTTTTAACAGTTCAATTTCTCTGGCTACTCACTACATATAACAATATATATCTACATGCTATAATACATACAAAGGAAAGATTTCAAACAAAAAGAAATAAAGCATAAACAAGAAGAAACGAGAGAGTGAAAGCAAAAAATTTATTAACTTTGGTATGACATTGATGATCATTCATTAAAAAAATAAAGGTTATAAATAGGCATATGCAATTTTAAATATTTAATGGTTCAAAAAGTTATAAATTTATAATCCATTTCGATATTCAATCAATATTTGATTAATTTAATGATATAACTTAGTGCAATACTTATTTACTTGTTATTTCTATTTGCTATTTAGTAGTAATAAATAAGATTGATTTTTTGTATGTTAAGGCCTCAATTTTGTGACACTATAATCATGTTCTAATAATTTAAAAAATTATTGATTAAGGATTTAAACTTAAATATAATTTTTATTCAAATTTGTAGTTATATATTATAAGAAAATAAATATTAATTTTTGCCAAATTTACCAGATGACAAGTTAATATGGAAACAAGTCCTTGAATTAACCTCACTGAAGAATCTTGGAACCGCCACTATATATATGTACTGGGCATAATCTGTGCTTATGGCACTCTCATTAAATATGAATAAATTTTGAAGAGACTCTTGATATCATATATAGAAAGTTTAATTATATAGTACAATTTTTTAACTGAACAAAATTTCTCAATAGTTTAGCTAATAGATGTTTTGGGCTAATATTCATTTAGGTTAGTTCAAAGTGATACTACACAATCAAAAAATGAATACAAAACATTTACACAAAATAAACAGTTAAATAAGAGCTTTCACTTAAAATAAAATATTCATCTAACTCTTAACAACAAAAATGTCACTATCAAATTATTGTGATAATTTTTTTTTTGTGTAAAATTTATGAAACAACATAATATTCCAAACTCAAATCCTCCATCCACAAGAGACCCATCAACGTTAAAGAACACGTACCCCACTTCCTTATAATCTAGTTTCAACTAGGAAAGTCCAAAGTAACCACTTATACAAACTGCAATATTGATTCCATAACAAAATGAACAAAGCCCGAATAATAATTATTCTCAAAATAAGTTGTAATTTTTCACTTTCTTTGATTAATTTCTCAAATCTTATCAATCACACGCTATATTCAAGCAGAAAAATACGCATCCATGAAAGTTTCAAGGTTTTTCTTTATCTATCCTCTAATTAATTTTGTCAGTAGGTAATCTTATCATTCAATTTAAAGTGAGGCTTCTGAGATCTTATGGCAAGACCATTAAATGCTCCCATGATCGCAGAGCAAGAAGTTCGTTCCGACACCAATAAAGAGGAAGAGAAAGACATGGAAGATCAAAGAAGGGAGAACTGAAAAAACCAGAAGCCAGCACTCCCTCACACTCCTCTTCCGCCACTCTCTCTCCTACTTTCTTTTCCGTTTCAGAAAAAATCTTCCACTATCACCGATCTGTACCATTCGCACCTTCTGCATACCTGACCACCCACAGAGCCTGCCACGACTCAAGCTTCTTCCTCTCTTTACAACCATTATGTGCGAACTGTGGACAAGGCTTTGGAGAGGGAAGGTGTGAGGTTTCTAGAGTGAGAGAGCTAGGTGGGCTCGGCCATGGGCGAGTGTTTGTAAAGGGAAGGAGTATACTTTAGAGAGTGGTTTCTTTTCTAGAGAAAGAAATGAGTTGGGTTTACAGAAAAATGAGGGTGACTGCGATGGTGGCTGGGTGAGAGTTTTAGAGAGAGATGGTGCTGTGATTCCGTGGTGGAGTAGTGGCCACTCTTCAGCCATTTTTTGGCGTTAATAGTTTGCATTCACAGAATGGCTACATGATTCCAAGGTAAATGCCAGTCGTATTAGGTATGTCAAATATTTCGAACGAGTCCTAACATACTTCAATGGAGAAAACCAGCCTGGGGGAAGGTATTGTTCTGGCCGTGCATGTCTCAAATGCTTCTTTCTTTTCTAAGGGTGAATAACTTAAGATTCTTGCCTTGTGAACATGAACCTTTAAAAATTTTGCAATCTCGCTCTTGGGGATTCCCTTCTATTCAGAGTTTCAGGTCCTAGATAGAGCTTAATGCTGAAAAACTGACTTTATAACCTACTCGAAGTTGGGATCTAAGACTTTATTGACTTGAATTTAACTATGTGCAGATGCATGCTTAGGGGGTTTCGGTTCACAGGTGCCCTTATTGGATTAGACCCTCCATTACTGTCTCTGATCATAATGGTATTCCTCTTTTCTTTCAGTGTTTTTTCTAGCATCTAATGACAATCCAAAGTGCATTAAAGAGATGTTTCTTCTTCAATGTACATTAAAGAGATGTTTCGACTGGAATGTTTTCTTGAATATTTTTATCCTTCATCTTCTTAGTGTGGAATAAGTATACCGCTTCTTGCGATCAAACTTGATTGGACAACCTGTGATTTGGTTGTTTTATTGTGTCATGAAACAAAATTTTAGATCTAATAATACAATTGGGTGGAACTTGAAAGAATGAATTTATGTTCTGTTTTCCCTAGTATGTGAACTTAAATTGTTTCAAACGTACAAATGAGTGTGATCCTATTAGCAGCTTTGCATGGTCAATGAACTCATCCAAAAAAAGAAAAAAAAAAACCTTGCCTGGTCAATGAACTACTGTTTTTATTTTTTTAGTTGGAGCCGTACTGTACAATTGATCTTAATTTTCTTCTTGAAATCCTTGGTGTGGCTTATTTTTCTTCTAATTGAATCCCTGGAGGAATTTATAAACTATTGCTGTGATTATTATTGTGTTTGGTGGTCTTGATTTTTGTAGTAATGGCCTGTATTTGTATGTTTTTTAATAGTCATGTATTAACTTTTTGAGATCTACGCGTTGCAAACTGCTGAAAGCGGTTTGTGACCTTTGTTTTTTCAAAAAAAAAAAAAAATAAATAAAGACTTCTTTCAACGAGAAATTTGAATTTTCTGAATTTTTTGGGAAATGGAACAAATTTTGCAATATCTGTGCACTGCTGCAACTTTGGACCTTATATATAAGGTAATTAAGGATTTGAAGTGTTTTTAGTCAGTGCTTCACCCTTCCAAATAAATTTACATATTTTGAAATGTTTTGATCCCATTAGAATTTTCTTTCCTAGTTGGGAAGTGAAGAATGACCAGGCAAAAAGGGAAAAAGAAAATCATGCATGTGGTTTATGCATTTTATATCTGGACTCATTCCTTGAATGGAAAGCGTTAATCTTATGCAAATAATATATTTATTGGTAGAATTAAGTACATGGTGGGTTTGAGCCCTATCATGGTCATTGTGGTTCCTTGTTGACCTTGTACCATACATATATTTTCTCTCATACAACTAATGATATGATTCTGTAACTATACAATTTTGGTGCCCACCAATGAAAATGTAAAATAGAACTACATTGGGAAAAGTAAGTGTGCCAAAGGATCCTACCCCACTTTACTGATCTTAGATACTTAAAAGACAATCTGGAGTCTGTGGTAATGTATTTTGTGTGGTTAATTTTTTTAATGTTTGTTTCAGTCCCCTGATGATTGTGCAATTTCTTTGATAAAAACTATTCGCGGTCATGCGATAGAGTACCTTACTGCTCTTTAGGTTCTCTATATGTTTATTTACTTTTTTTGTTAATCACATTTCTATATATATATATATATATATATATTAACTATTGAACTAATTATATTATTATTATTTTATTTTTATTCATGTTATTTTGAAAGAGTAGGCAACTATTGTTCATGGTCGAGATTGATAGAGTGCCCAGACAATGAATGTTTTTTAGTAATTTTTAATGTATTGATGTTGGATTGGTGTAATTTGGATTAAAAAAAAACTTGTTTGTATAGTTCAATGCATCAATGTTTGTTTATTTTATGTTTTTGCATTTTGGATGTATGGATAATACATATTACTATTATATATTACATATTATTTTAGCATTTTGGATGTATGTATTTATAGTCCGATGCGCGGATCTATGGTTTGGTGCATTTATTGATTTATGCAATTATATTGTCAAAGAGATTTATTTTTTAATTTACAGGAATTATAGGGTATAAAGAATTATAGAAAATTCAATTTAAAAAAATATATTTAAAAAATAAATAGGGTATTTGCAATGGCAAACAACGGTTACAAAAGAGTTACGTAAGTCATGAGTTTTTGTGACGGTTATACACCTGTCACAAAAACATGGTTTTGCGACAGCTTTTCCCGTCGCAAATAATTATCAAGCCGTCGCAAAAACTAATATTTGCGACAGCATTTGGGACGGCCCATCCTGTCACAAAAAATTCGTTTTCGCGTCGGGGCTTTGAGACAGCTAGTTTGCCAAACCTAGCCTTTGCAAAAACTTTTTGTGACCCTATTTTTTGGGGTGGACAATCGCCCATCGCATGGCCGTCGCAAAAGACCTTTTGCGACAGCTAATAAACCTTTTGCGACGGCAAGTTGCTATCACAAAAAATCCAATTTTTAGTACTATGATTTGTAAAATTATTTTATTTGCCTTTTATTTTCTTTCATTCGCCAAATTCAAGATCCAAAGATTCCAAACATAGTATTAGAAACATGTAAGTGGAAAATAAAAAATAAGACAGTTGGCTAAAGAAGGGATTAAATGGATCTTATAATATACTGGTTGATCACCAACACATATGGATCATATGATTTAATTCTCATAAAAAAAATTTGGGCTTTTGAAATTATGACTTTGTTTATATTACGTTATCTTTTTATCTTACGTTATCTCGACAATTTGTGATCCAAGTTTGGGGGCATTAAAGTGGTCGAAGGCTTACTCATTGACACTTGCATATGCTCTGTGTGGGTCGGACCCTATTGTCTCACCCGTGTCCTGACCCAGAGTTGGGAAAGTAGGCCATCCTGGTGAGAGACTGGGCTAGGCCAGTATACGATGGCAACTTGGCTGGCTTGTCAGAGAAGCATTAAATCAGCGTGGCTTCTTTGATTTATACCACTGAGGTGGTAGTCTTGATGGCTTTGACAAATGTGATGAAATTTTTAGTCCCTATTTACACGGTGATGAATTCGAATTTGTTTGTGGTAGTAGCTTTTGTAAATCAGATACTGTGACAGGAGACTTTTACCAATTTACACCTTAGTAGAATTAAGTTCCAGTATAACTCACTTCTTTTAGAAGAGCCCATCGTGGTAAGGACTACTATGGTTATGGCTAGACAATTAGCTACATTGGTTCCCGCTTTACCCTTTTACTTAGCACTAAAAAAACAAAAAAAACAAAAAACAAAAAAAAGAAAGAGAAGCATTGCCTCTCTTAGTCCTTGGAAAAGGGATGAGCTTATGTGCGGAGCCACACCACTGCCCAACTACCCTCCTTTTGGTTTTCCATATTAATAAATACCGTACGATTGCTTGTCGCTGTAGATATATATAGTAATTTGTAGGCATGTTAATGGACTTGCTTTGATCTCAACACGATTCGGGTCTAATCCAACCGACCTGTATACGATAAGTTAGACTTGATCTTGTTTATCTGATTATTGCTAAAAAAATTGCCAAATTCAATGTGATCCGATTTAAACAAGTCATAATTTTATTTTTAAAATATTAAAAATTTCATAAATAAATTATTTATAAAAATGGTATTTATCCCAACTTTTATCATTCCTTTTTATTTATGTAATTAATTTTTTTATTCAATAAGAACTCCATAGCAGGGAAGAAATATTGTGTTTTAAAATATAAAGCGATAAAATAGATTATATCTAATTAGATTGGGATACAATCATACAGGAGCAAATGGTATTATATCTAATTATGTACTTGCTGTGACCATCTTACGATGATATTTCTCCATTGTTAAAATCAGTTTTTTCAGTAGTGCCGCGCGGGTTCTCTCCTGTTGTGAACCAACACCAATAACATATAATTACAAAAAATACGTACGCAGTAACCACTAAAGCGGTTAAAGCCCTACTGCTGGTATAAGGGCCTACAAAACGGAAAAAGTTACTACTTCCATCGTGATCTTTTATCCACCATGAAGCAATGAGTTTCATACTATAATGCTCAATATTTGTCTTAGGCAGTTTTTTACAGAGGGTGGACTGGCGCTTGGTCAAGTGGCATCGCCAACCTCTATTGAAATTTGAAAAAGAAAAAAAAAATTTTACTTGACCCAATTAAAAAATAAACTTTGCCCGACTAAACATAGTACTCGTTTCAAGTGTAAAACTATAAAATCAATTGCTTTAAGTTCTCAATTTTTTAAAGCCTCTAAATTTTTAAAATTCTACATATTATAGTTGAAATTCTGTTTAATTTTGATATTTTAAGACTCAATATAAATAAGAAAACACACAGAAGAAAAGAAAAATAAGCCCTAGTCTAAATGAGAAAAGACTAGTAAGAAAAGAAAGAAAAGGCCTACATCACATGAGAAAAAAAAATCCCATAAGAAAAAAAAGTCCCTAGCTAACCACTATAATTACATAAACTTTTATCAATATAAAGAAGATGATTACACTCCAAAAAGTGTAATCTAAAGTCTCTAAATGGCTATTGTTAGTCCAATTAGGGTGTATATATACTTTGTTTTAGTATAATAATTGTTTTAGTAAGTGTTTATGGGTATTTTGCAGGTTTCGAGTGGAAAATGGGCAAAATTTGAGCAAAAATGACCAAAGTATACATTGACCGTACGTGCGGTAAGAGACACTGTACGTATGGTAGTTCTCACTGTACGTACGCCTGCAGCCCAGAACCAAACTTCAAAGAGCATGATTTAGCGTAAGCCTAATCGTACGTACGGTATGTCCACTATACGTACGGTGAACAGTACCGTACGTACGGTACCGGCAAAGTTTGTGTGAGTTTTGAAGCTATATCACCAGAAAATGACGCGATTTTTGTATCTATCTTTAGTTTTAGCTTAGATTTTCTATTAGGACATACTGTAGAGAGAGAAAGTGGATTTGTTACATATTTTCTTGTATTTTCTTAGATTTTTTTTGTAACCAAACACTATTTTCTTCATCAATCAATGAGCATTTCTCAGTTCTTCATGCTTTTTTCTATGGAATCAAGTAGCTAGACTCTCCCTTGAATGCAATTGTGAAGATTTACCAAGGATCTTCAAGGTCTTCAATAGAGGTATATATACATTAGTGCTTTATCTTATGAATTCCTTCAAATTCATATCAATTGTGTTGTAAATCCTTAGAAAACTTGGATACATAATCACTTTTGATAATTTCTATCCACAATTACTCAATTGGTATAGGTATTGCACAGATTATGATTTGCATCTAAGAATTTTAACAAATGATTAACAATTACATCCAATTGAGCATAAATCCTCGCTTATATAATTGAAATCTTCTGAATTAAGAGTTCACGGCGTGATCCCTTAATTTGAGTATTAAACCCCTCCATTGATATACTTGTAGAGAATTTGGTGGATTGGATCAATTGTGTCCAAAACCTTTAGTAATTGTTTTAAATTTAGTATAATTACGTTCAATTCTAAGTGTAATTAGCTTAGTTCAAGTAGCTTCCAACCTCTCACCATACAAGCATTCTTGATCCTATTTTTCGTTAGTTTCAATTTGTTAAGCAATTCACTAATTAATCCCATTTAATTTGTTGTTTTGTCCTCTCGCATTGCCTATATTGGGTTCGATTCTTTGGGAGAACGATACCGGTGCTTATCAAATTTTACTTCGATCAACACCCGTAAATCTTGCAGGGGCTCACTTCCATCATCTTTGGAAGTGCGATTCAAGTTTTAGCGCCATTGTTGGGGATCGAAAGCATAAGGCGAACACCAACAAGTTGTGGATTGGAGAAGCGCTTGGCAAATTGCATATATATAAAAACACACACAAAAAAAAAAAAAAAAAAGCAAATAAAGGAGCACAAGAAAACTAAACAAGTGGGAGTTGATCACTCATCCTTGACGGAGGAATCTTCGGCTAAGGCTATGGGTAACTTCGTTCCACCTTTTTGTATGATAGCATGATAGATTTTAATTTTTGGTTTTTTCTTTTATTTTAGGATTATTTTTGTTTGATTAGTGTAGAATTTTTCATTGCATTGAGAATTCAATTGGTGGATAGTAATTGGTGGATAGGCTTATGTGCTATTTGCTTATTGGTGGTATTACTATTGCCTAAGGAGATTGGAGGCTCGGTTGGATTGAACTTGAAATTACTTAAATTGGTGGAAATTTTTATGAGGAGATTGGAGGGTTCAGAAGGCAAATGGGTGGAAGGGAATTGTGAATTGATTTGTTGAGGCACGAATTGCTAATTTGTTTGTGCATTGCATTCATCTTCCATTGTGTACTTCATTATATTTGGTGGCTTATTTTCATACACATCACCATTTCACCACATTGGCATTGACACAATGGACTACTCTTCTCAATGGATTGAGAATGGTGGTGTAGACGCCCTTCTATGTTGGTCTCTCAGAGACTATTTTCCAGCTAATGCAATGAGAAATCAAGAACCATCCAACATGTCTCTTAGAGAGTGTTTTCAAGCCAATGGCCAAAGGGAGCCTCCTAGCCCACCTCCCAATCTTGGGTGGTGTAATCAATCCAAACTTGGGAGGGGACATGAGAGCATATATTCACATCATTATCTTGACTCACCTCAATCCTACCAAGAGCCCTTTGACTATTACCATGCATCGCTTCCACTTTATCACTACCAAGAACCCTTTAACCATTCCCAATATTCACCACCAATTTATCCTTATCATGAGAACTTTAGTGAAGCCCATCCTAATTCTTACCCCCACCAAGAACAAATTCATCCTACCTCTCCCCACAATGGCACAATAGAGTTCATTCTCCAAGATACACTAGAGGACACCTTACAACCATTCATGCAAATGCAAAATGGTGTAAACTCTAGGATAGATAAAGGTCTTGAATACAAAGGTAAACTTCTTGATGATATTAAGGCTCATTAGCCCTATTAACACAAACCTTAGGTGTTCAAGAGGGGGAAGAGATTTTCACTCAACTTCAACCTAATTCTCATGAACACATGCTGGGAAGTGAGTCAAATCCAACTCTTCACCAAGAGCAAGTCCATCTAATTAAACCCGCTCATCCCATCACTAACCATAAAAATGAGGATATCATTGACCAAACAATCCTTCCCCAAGACTTTGTGTCTAAGGAAGATGTTCTTACAGTGAGTGAGAAAATAATTAAAATGAATTTCGAGATAAAAAAAACCTAATGAGAGCGAAGAGGAGTTCAAGATTGAGGACCCTAAAAAAGAGGAGAGTGAGCCTAGGGGAGAGGAAGACAATGAAAGAAGAGAGGAGCCTATGATTAAGGCTTCCAAGCAAAATAAGAGTGAGGAGGAGGATGATGAAGGAACTAGTGAGAGAGAAGAAGCATCCAAGAAAGTGAAAAATGATGAAGCACATATTGAGGACCCTTTAGAGAGAATAATTGCCTTTGATGAAAGTTTTAAACCTTTCGGTGTTGAGGAAGTTCAAGTGCAAGAGGATAGTGTTGTTTTCGAGCATTTGTCCACCAGGTTAGAGGGTCAAGCGACCTCTACCCTTGACCCTCTAGAATTTAGTCTTAATACACCAACTCCTTTGAAGCTTGAACCCCCACTTTTCAAACCAACTACCTTTCACCTAGGCAAATAACTTGAGAGAGAGAAGTTCGAGATTAAGGACTCCAAACAAGAAGAGAAGAGTGAGGATTTTGGTCTCTCAAATGTTAGGGATGTGCACATTAAAGAGGATGATGCTGGTCTAGAGGTCATTCCTATCATATCTATAGGTCATGAGATCCATACATTTCTACCTCTAGTACCTAGTCTTATACCTCTGGAGTCGTTGGATCTCCATGCCCTAACATTAGAGCCAATCATCCTTCCCATTGCCGACCAACAAAAAGAAGGGGGTGGTCAATTGCCTCGTAGCATGAGCTTCATTGGTATTTTTGTGTATAATCATTTTGCATTTTCTACATATCATGACACTTTTTACCCTTGTGTGCTTACATGTTCTATTATTGAGTTCATCAAATGGGTTACCGTTGTCTATTCTTATATATGTTTGAATTCTTTACAAGTTGCACGCGTCGATGTGTGAGATGTTGACAAATTTTCACTTTGTGGTATTAAGTGATCTTTTTTTCAAGTCATATAGGAGTAAGAGTAGTTATTTTTGTTTCTTTGTTTTCTTAGTTTGTTTTTCAGCCTAGTTGGGGGGGTGCATTCAGCACTCTAACTCCTCTTCCCTCATCTTTTTATGTCATTCCATGTCTTGTGTTCATACATTGAGGACAATGTATCCTTCTAGTTGGGGGGGAGAGTAGAGGTTTTGATTCTATTTGTGTTTTTGTTTCTTTGATTTTGCACTTTAGTTTTTGTTTATTTGTGTTGCTCCCTATTCTATATGAAAAAAAAAAAAATTCATGATTTCCTTTAGTCAAAGGAAGAGTTTAGATTGCATATACATCTTTTGTTACACTTCGATCTCTTTGTGGTATATTGATTCTTCTCAAGTATTATATTAAATGATGATCTTTCAATTACTTGAGATCTTGGTAAGAGGTTGAAGTATCTCATGGTTTCGGTATCGATTTTTTCATGTTTTTAAGACATTCATCTATATTTGGTTCATGTTGATCTCTAGTTTACATGGTGGATGTGTTGACTCTTTGTTTTCGAGTACCATGACATGACTTGAGAGAGTGCTATTTGAGATGAGAAGAGAGGAACATGTGCTTTTATTTTGCTAAGATTGATGCATTATCTCTCTATACTTAATTTCTTTATAGATTGTGTTTCGTTCATGTTTAAGTAGAGGGGACCACTTTATTGTGTACAGTTATGATGACAAGCATCAATCTTTACTACCTCTAACATGTTCATCTTTTCATTAGTGGAGATTATTACCTTGTGAGCTTTAGAGCATTTATCGCATTTTAGAGCGTTTACATTTACTTAAGGATAGATTTTTTACCCTCATTTAATTTAATAGCTTTATTATGCTTGTATTTAGTTCATGAGTTGAGTTTTGATCTTGATATTGATACTTGTATTATATGAAGTGCTTCGATTGTACAACTTTGGAAATGATCTTATACCATATTCTTATTGATAGCCATTAGTCTTCCATTCCCAAACTATACATTTCCCTTGACCCTTGTTAATTTTTTGCTTTTATCATTTGAAAAATACAAAGCAATTTCTTCTCTTGTATCACAAAGGGACGCCTATGTGAGAAAAGAGAGTGTTGCTTCATAACTAAAGTTGAAAAAAAAAAAAAAAAGAGATCGATTTGGAAATTTCAACACAAAAAGTGCATGTTGAAGTATAAAAAAGTAGATGTTGAAAAAAAGGAGATGATGAAAGAAAAGAAGAAAAGAATGAAAAAGGAGTTTGAGACCAAAAAAAAAGAAAAAAAGAGAGAGAAAAACAAATTGATGTGAAAATATTTCGAATAAGGGCAAGAAATAGAGAAGAGTGTATCAAACGATTAAAAAGAGAAAGAGCTGTAGTTGTTTTGCATTTATCATTTCATGTCTTGATCACACATGATATGACCATTTACTATCTCTTTACCCTCACCCTTCATCTCTTCTATATTACTATTTCCACCTTTCCATGGATTAGTGATCTAAGTTGTATTTGATTGAAGTCTTCAATAGAAAATAAGCTATATTTTGTCAATATCTTTGAATCAATTTCTAACTATGAACATTATTTCATGGAACTATGCTAAAGTCAATAAACTTCTATCTTTTCGATTTTTTGTAATTGGTATGTTCACTTGATGTGTCTCTTTACATTTACTATATTGTTGAACACACCATTGTGAGAACCATGTGGGTCTTTTAATTGAGAGTGTATTCCTAGGAAGGTTTGGATCAAAGCTTTAAAAGATGGATTTATGTTTAGAGATGTTTGGAATTGAACTTTTTATCATGATGTTTCACACACTCACTTAAACCTCTCTTTTGCATGGCGTGTGGCATGATCTTGTAAGTGTTAAGAAGTGAGAATAGAATGCATTAATTAAGGCTTGATTAGTTGTTATTCCTTAATCTCGTCTAAATGTTGCAACTCATAAAGGGATGTTTGTGGGTACCATCAATGGAAACCCTCACGAGACACCACTCGTCCACTAGGGCAACCTAAGGGTTTAAAGGTTTGATGCATAGGCTAAATGTATTCGGGATTCCCATAAAAGTGGAGATTATCATTTGTACATATTTGTTTTAGTTTTAGTATTTTTCTAGGGACTAGCAAAAAGTAAGTTGGGGGATATGATTGCACTCTAAAAGTGCAATTATAACATCTTAATTTGTCAATTATTAGCCTTAGTTTAGGAGTTTATATGCTTTTTTAAGTAAATTTTAGTATTAACTAAGTTATTTTGCTTTTTACAGGTTTTGAGCTTGAGGGGTTTCGGGCGTATTTCGGATGAAAAGAGAATGTGTTTTTCAAGACGATGTTGTTAAGGTACAAGCTGTTAAGGATGTGATACAACTAGTTGAAGCACACAGAGTTGAAACTTTGGAGGGTCATATCTTCCAAACCAGAAAGGCTACCGGAATCCATAATATATCGAATTCATATAACTTTCGAAGATTTATTAAAAAAAGCTGACCGTACATAAGGTAGCTGACCGTACGTATACTGTTAAGCCACCATACGTACGGTCTGCCAAAATTTTAAACTTCAGAAGGTAGTATTCAGTGTATTCGGGACTGTATGAAGTCCGTACGCATAATATTTTGACCGTATGTATGGTCCCAACGCCTCCTGTGCGTATTTTGCTGCTATATCTCAAGAAAATGACCCGATTTTTGTATCTAACTTTATTTTTAGGCTAGATTTTCTGTTAGAACGTACTGTAGAGAGAGAAAGTGGGTTAGTTTTGTATTTTCTTGCATTTTTCTTAGATTTTCTTTGTAATCAAACGCTATTTTCTTCAGCAATCAATGAGCAATTCTTAATTCTTCATGCTTTCTTCTATAAAATCAAGTAGCTAAGCATCTCTTAGATGTAATTGTGGAAATCTACCAAAGATTTTCAAGGGCTTCAATGGAGGTATATGAATTTCAATGATTTATCCTATGTTTTCTTCAATTTTGCTTCAATTCAGTTGTAGACACATAGAACACTTAGATTCATAATCTAGGTTAATAATTGTTATGCACAATCTTCTAATTGGTATAGGAATTGAACAATTGAGGGTTTGTCTCTAAGATTCCTACAATGAAATAACAATCTACACTCAATTGAACTTGAATTCAAGCTTTTATGGTCAAAATCCTCCAGGTCAAGGATCTATGGAGTGAACCTTGACTTGAGTTAAATAAAGCTCCATTGAAGACCTTGTAGAGATTTGGTAGATTGAAGCAATTGCATCCAAGTCCTTTATTAATTGATTCAAATTTAGTATAATTGCTTTCTATTTTGAGTGTAAGTAGCGTAGTCCAGTAGTTTTCAATTTCTCATCACATAATCATTTTTCGGTCTTACTTTTGGTTAAATTTTAATTTGTTAAGCAACTCATTAATTCATCCCATTTGATTGGTTGTATTGTCCTTTTGCAACACCTATATTTGGCTCAGTCCTTTGGGAGAGAATGATACCGGTGCTTATCGGTTTATACTTCGATCGACACCCCTAAACCTTGCGGGAAGCTCAAGTTCGATACACGATTGAGAGCAATTCAGAAGATCAAAGGTTTAACATATACAACTCTCTCTCCCTCTATTGTATACGTATTTAGAAGTTTAATCTCTCATCACACACACACACACACACACACACACTCTCTCTCTCTCTCTCTCTCTCTCTCTCACAAAGACAAAAGTTTCAAATGAAAAAATAAATTAGTAAATCTTACCGATAACATTATCAAACGGCTTGTTTATGTATTTTTATATTTTTATATAGATCAATGTTTGTTTTATTTTCTTTTGAGCAAAGTGTAAAAATTTTTTTTTATTATTTGCGGTTGTACAAGTAGCTATTATGGTGAAATTGAAAAGTAAATTATATAATTTGTTGATTAAACCACCAATTTTGTATTATGCTAATCGAATCATTTGGTGAATACTTCACCCAAAATCCATTTTTATTGAATGGTTAAATCCACTGTGATTCAGTGAATATTTCGCTGAAAAAAGAGAAAAATAAACAAATTAATAAATTTTCATCTCAAAAAAAAAAAAAAATCAAATCTCAAGTAAACAATTTACATCTAGTATTAAAAATGTAAAAAATGTCATTTAAAATTTTCACTCTAGAAGTATTTTTTGCCTGAAAAAATTTTTGGGTCCGCAATTGGTTCCTCATATACATGCAATAAATACAACCAACAACAGTAGCAACAGCAAGCCTAAGATAAAATTCAGCAAGGAAACTCTGGTATCAATTCCGGTAACAGCAACACCCAACTAATTAGCCAACCCAATTACCAATAAAGCCAAGCCATCCGTGAACAGCATGTGTCCAACCCCAAAGATCCATTAAACAGCCAAGTGTTCACACAAATAATTCAGAAAAACAAAAAATTTCCTATGAAATTAAACAAATTAAAATTAAACTGGTCCAATTCCAAGCATGTGTTTCTTAGCTTCCATCTTCTCATGATGTGGAATCCATGAGTGTCCCTATCCCATGAAAAAATGATAACTTATCAAGTAAAATATTAGCCCCACAAAGGCAAATACGCACCCCATTCAGGCAATATTGACTGGTCCCTGCATTGGTGTGTGTCACTTGTCTTGACAGTGTAACAAATAATTAATACAAGAAGTGTCTATAATTATTCCCATATATTAATACCATATATATAGTGAGCATATAAGATGGTAAATCATATGACTGCTCCTAATACGGTATAGGAGTCATTTGATCGTTTTAAAACAAATAATCATTAACAAGTACTAGAATTTAGAACAGGTATTAAAAATCATTTCAAACAAAAATTGGATATAAAATTACATTAGTAAAGCACTTTTGTTGGTAAAAGAGCAATGACTAAACACTTTATGCGAACTTAATTTGTAATGTTGGTGTTATACCCCATATAGCTCTCAACAGTTTCTTTTAACACCCACATGTCATTATCATCTCATGTACTATACCAACAAAATTACGAGTTCCAAAAGGAAGCACTGTCACTGATGGGGGTTCTGATCAGACCACCAAAAATACACATGGTTGCTTCAAGAGCTTGCTTAAAAATCGCCATGAACTTTTCGATGTAAATTTCTAAAGTCAGTACCATGCATGATACTTTAGATTATTACTTTTTTTTTATTTATAAACTCCATGGTTCAGCAACAAAAAATCATAAACCCAACCAATTCACCATTAAGCTGAAGTTTTGAAGCATAATACAGCAAATTTCATAACAAACCATAAACCTCAAGAAAAATAAACAACTATCACAATTGAAATTTATTTATACGCATAGTAATATATATCTATATACCTATAACCATGCCTTCATATGTGTGTGTGTGTTAGGAGAGCACGAGAAGAAAAAGCAACTGAAGCTCAAAAATTGAGCAAAGACAGCAGGCGTCACATGTTGTAACAAAGTTTGGCATCAATCTATCCCGTTGATCATAGAAGAAAGGGGCATTTCCGACAAAAAAAAAAAAGATTTACAGAATTTCCTAACCAACCATAAATCTCAAAAGAAATGAATAACCATTATAATTGCAGCTAATCCATACATGGTCAATACATTTGTACAACTATACCTGTGTATAGATAAACATACATATAAATATATGTACCGTTATATGCATACACTATCAAAGGCAAACGGTACATCCTCATTCAACCATTAAGTCAGCTTCTTCCCCAAAACCCTCTCCTTCCCCTGTCTTCCTTCACTCAAATTCAGTTCCCAAGTTTGTTTCGAGGCTTAAAACAATGAAATCTAAGGCATCTTATGAGATTCAAGATAACGATCATAAGAAACAAAAAGGAAAGAAGAAGCAAAAAAAAAAAAAGAAAATTGTGAAGAAAAAATTGAAAACCCTAACCTTGTTAGCCGTGGTGGTGGTTCGCCGTGAGTGGAAGCAGTGATCCCCCGTAAGCTGCCTGTGTTTCATTCTTGTACTAAAACCTTTTTGTTCCATGCACTGATGTTATTTTCTTTGCTATAAAAAAAATGTTAAAACTTTGTTTATTGAATTATCATCAACCATTACTCAAAAAAAAAAAAAAAATGCAAGGATCTAATAAAAATCATATCCATAAAAAATTTTGGACCCAATTGATATTATCAAACGAATGGTCTATTAACTAACTCTGAAATTATGTGATATGTCGTGTTAGTTTTAGAAATTATATTTATTCATTCCTATAAACAAAAATTGCTATCCTTCTATAATATCAAAATAACTGATTACCTACTAACTTATGTGAAATGTTGTGTCTGTGTTTTGATATATTTTTAATCATTCATAAAAAAAAAATTGCAATTTTTCATATCAATATCTATCTCTCTGTCTATATTTATATCTATGTCTATTTATTTATCTATATAGTCCTATCTATATCTATCCACAAACAACATGAAAAATAAGTCACTATCACTGTAGTTGCAACAAGTGACTCAATGTGGTGTTTTTTTTTTTTTTTTTTCTAACACTTTGTAATTTATTTACAGCTTAATACAATTGTGTGGTTGGCTGTGTTGAAAGACAAAGCTATTGATTTTCTAAATCATTGGTGAGGTTTGGAGTTTCAACTAAATATTGACTGTGAACAATTTATAATCTTGACTGTGAACTATTTTTTTTTTATTTTTTTGTATTTTCTGAATTAAATAGGACCTTTTTTAAGTTCCAAATGCTTACAATTCATTGCACAGAGCCGTCGATTCTCTACAGCGACCTTATCATCCGTCGTTGCTGCATCACATTATTACAGAGAAAAAAAGTTACGATACAATGGGCATCATTCATGACTACACACACTTAAAAGAGTGAATGGTGCTTCAAATTTCAATGCATAAGAATGAGTCTTGGCCTTTCTTTCTTTTAGTTTTTGTTGAGTAATGGTACAAAGTTGGAAGTTTAGGATTAGTGACGGCTTTTTTTTTTTTTTTTCTCATCCCACTCTAAATATTGGAGGTACTAACTCTCACCTCTAGAGCAAGCTGAGATCCATCAATTTATAAATTTTTTTAATTTTGTTTTCAATTTCACTTTTTTGGGATTATTTATTTATTTATTTTGTATATATGCTTAGATCATGTAAAACTTTCTTTTTAAAATTTTATTCTAAGCACATTCTAGCGGCATTATAGCCATATAATCTAATGTAAGGATGAACCATATTTGAGAAGCCTTTCAATCATCTGGGCTCTCTACCTCAATTAATTGCCTAAAATCATGTTAGGATCAATCATATGACTAACATCATACTTGAGAAGTCTTTCGAAATTAGACTTTTTGTTTTGCTCATAACAAATCTAAAGGTTTTTTTTTTTACACAAATTTATCGTGGTTGAATTCAGAGTAAAACGCAATAGGAAGAAAAATTTTAGATAGATTTCAAATGACCAATATGTATTACGTAGTAATTTTTTGGACCCCTGAATTGAGATTATCATGGAAAGAAAATGTAAGATCAATTTTGTGCAGGGAACAGTGCACAAGTAGGTTCTGATGTAAATGCCAATATACATATATACATATATATATATATATATATATAAAGTGACCTGTGGGGTTGCAATAGTTTTGATGCTTTAACATATATGTATATGAGTATAATATATACTGTACACAACCATAATTTGTTCTTGTACGCATAGATTTTTTTTATCCGGTGAATAAGTATATGATACGTTATGTGTTCTTTTTGTGGGTTCATATGATTGGGATGTTAGTGTCTTATGCTTTTTCATGTACTTTTTAAAATTTTAACTTTCAACTTTATGTCCTGGCGGAATTCCTAGGTTTTGTGTGCATTTAATGGTAAATATATGTTATTCTAAAAATATCTACTTTCATAACAGATTTTAATTATAAAACTGTTATTACCATGCATTTTGGTGAGAATTTCAATACCAATTTTTTGTAAAAATAATGTTTTTTTAATTTATATTATGATTACAAAATTATAAGTTTTGTGCATTGCACGGGTCAACGCTAATATACAATATAGAAAATGAAGTCACTATTGTTGTGGTTGTGATAAGTAGCTCATTATGGTGTTGTTTTTTCCTAACACTACATAATTTATTTACAACTTAATACAATTGTGTGGTTGGCAATATTTGTTGTAGTTCGTGTGGTTGAATGTTTCATTAGTTTATTTATTATAAATTTATGTAAATATATATTTCATGTATTCTATACATGTCGTTGATGTTTCATTGGTTTATGTAAAAGAATACGTCCAATGAAACATATATGGATACATTTCGTAAAAATTGATTCATATAATTTGAATATGTACATGAATATAGATATAACCAAAGCACATTATGGTTCATGTAAGTATATGATACGATTCATCTAAGCACATTATGGTTCATGTACATATATGGTTTATGTAAGTGCATTAATATTCAAATTATTATAAACTTATATGGATAAACAAATACAAAATATATTTAGTTAAGCTATATAAAAACTTTAAAAATATAACTAAAAAAATTATATTTAATTTTTATTTAAAATCATTGTACTTAAACTATAGTTCAAAAGAGGTACTACAATCCTGTGCATCGCATGGGTTTGAAATTAGTTTTTAGTATAACAAAATAATGTGATACTTGCGGTTTTCTAATTAAATGGTACCTCGATGGGTGTTTTTTTTTGTCTAAAGTGATAAGTAAAGTAGCACACAACTCATCCACATCATTTGATACTTTTTCTTTTATGTGTATCATTACCCTTCCCAAAATCAATTGAACCAGTCTTGCCTCTTTACCTAATTATAAACAATAGCTTTAGATTAGGCATCTTTTTTCCTAACTAAATATTTCATTATTTTCCACACAGAACCTTACTTTAGAATCACGTTAATAGGCCAAATTTAGCATGCTTCCACCATCAACCGAGGTGGGTCGTACTCTCAATCTCAAACATATGGTTTCTTATTAAGCTATTAAGCATATTGAATTAATGAGCACTACTGAAGTAAGAGGAGGTGAGCGATCTATTTTTCTTTTTTGAAATTTCTGGTTACATGATATGTTAATGAATATTGCTTTTTTGGAGATTTGTGTTCTCTACATTTCATAATTTGAAATGAAGATATTCATTTCATGATTAACGAACTAGATATAATCTTATTATGGAATGGAGATCTTCATTTCATAATTAATGAATTTAATGAACTAGATATAATCTTATTACATATCTTACTAAAATTATGTCATTTTGTATTAAAATTTATTTCCTTATATATAACTATAAAATTATTTATTTTAAAAAAAATTTTAAGTTAACTCATAACTATTTATTTTTATGTTAACTGATGTGTCAACACCTCAATTAATAAAATGAAGATCTCCATTTCAAATCATAAGATGGAAAGAATCCAAATCTATTTTCTGGAGGGGCTAAAGGTTTCTTGCATTTTAGAGGGGCTAAAGATTTCTTGTATAAGAGTAATGCTACATATGCATCTACCAACCACGTCTCCAACCACTCCTGCTGAGTTGGCACGCAATAATAGGTAGACTAATTTTCACTCTATCTCTCTCTATCTACTAATGCGTGTCAACTCAATAGGAGTGATTGGAGGCGTGTACGTAGCATTAACGCTTGTCTAATTATGGGACATCAATTAACGTTGGAGATGAATAAATTAATTTTATATTTTTTTTACCAATTTGAATTAGTTGTGAAATTCTTTATTAATTGCATGAAAACTATGAATAAAGGAAGACACGGGGCTTCAATCATGAAATTAAGCAAATGACAACTATTTGACTTAAATAATATATGAAGTTAGTATGGTTAGATTCTAAAATATAATGCATCTATTTAATTTTGTAGATAAAAATCCACAAAAATGACGTGGTGATAGTATTTTTTTTTTTAAATTAAGAACCACTATTATAGGTGTTTTGTTTAGAATCGAAAGCTCTCAATTAGCCAAATTATTTTGTAAAAAAATTGTATATAAAATTTTTAATTGTATAGCATTACTTTTTTGTAACATTGTTCATCAAGATATAAGAGATGAGAGGCATTACAACACTATCTCATTTTAGGAGCATTATTATTGCTCTTTTCTAATGCTAGGTTTAGATTTTGCAGTATGTCAGACCTATCTATTCTCGACAAAGCGCCTTAATATATATATGAAGTTTTTTCTTTTTCATGGTATCCAAACAAGAAACAATGATTTCCTTTGCCAAATCAGTAATTACTTTGTATATTAAATTAAGAGGAGGTCAACATTTTCCAATGCAAAAAAAATTGACTCACTAAAATTGAATAGCAATGTGATCCCTCTGTCAATTACTGTTTGTAAAGGTGACATAAATTAGGCGTGTGATTCATCACGTGCACTTTTTTAGGGACATAAAAAAAAAAATTACTTCACTTTTTACCGAAATAAAATAAAAATATTTAAAAAATAAAATAATTATTATCTCTCAATCCATTATTGCCATGTGAATAATTATGAATATAATAGCACTCATCACCACTTTTTCCCAATCCTTCTCTCCCCTCTTCTTTCTCCTGATCTCCCTCTCTGCAACTCTCGCCTTCTCTGTGGAACAACATTTTTTTCTCTCTCTCTCACTCACTCCACAACTCCTACACTTTCACCCGCCAATACCAGCCTCGCCCTCCCTCACCGTAGCCTCAGCAACCCATCCCCCTACGCGCGTGCACACACACACACTTAATGTTTGTAAACCCTCTTTGCAAACTCACGGAACTACACCACCCAAGTCCACTCTCCGTTTCCCTTTCTAACCTTTCAGCAGAACATATGTTTAAAAAACAATTCGCGTCTTAAGCTATTTGGCCAAATACTGATTTTGGTCATTTGCATCAATATATGGATTTCTCTACATCTTTGACAGTATAACTCTAGATATACATTTCTTGTGGGGAGCTTTATTGATTGTCAAAATTAATAGAGAGAGAGAGAGGAGTTGCAGAGATGAAGGGTGTGTTTATATATGATTGTGTGTGTGTGCCGTGTGAGTAGAATCAGATTAGAAAAGAGAGATTTAAACACGAAGAGACAGAGACATGTGAATCTCCTTACTTGCCCCCAAAACAATTGTACATGATGTGATGTACACATGACTATTTTCCGTCACCTTTACAAACGGTAATTGATTAAGGGATCACATTGCTGTTGATTGAAAGTGTAAAGGGCAACTGTCACAATTAAAAATAAAATGACCAAAGTGCGATCGTAGTCAAAGTGTAAAGGTGCTAAATATATTTAATCTTACTTTTTTCCTCTTTTTGGTATCCAAACTAGAAACAATGATTTCCTTCGCCAAATCGGTTATTAATGTTTACTCCGAAATTAAGAGTAGGTCAACATTTTCCAAAGCAAAAAAAATTTGACCTACTAAAGTTCAATAAATTTTCAACTTTCAATCTCTTTTTTTTTTTCCTTTTTTAAATTTCTGGGAGCAAACAACTTAATTGCATACATGTTATTACATCATCATTCTAGTGAAACTTTTTTGTACAAATTTTATGGAAGAATAGGAGTGTTCTTCTTGTAATTAAAAGGCATCGTAATTGGTGTTTCGTTTTGGAAAGAAAGCTTCTCAATAACCACACCATTTTATATAGAAAAGTCAATTTGAATTTTCTAATTTTATAGCATTACGCTTTTGACCTTATACCGAGTCATACATTGAGATGCGAGGGATTATAACGTAGTTTTGTTTTAGGGGTACTAATGGTAATGCAATACATCCTCAAAAGTTCTAAGGACCGTGGATCTAAAGTGTCTACTGCAGTCCATTTTTGCCACCAGCTTTTGATTTTGCCTGTAGTTGTCATCCTCAAACTCATAGAGATCTTTCAGGCCCCAAAGTTTATGGAGTTTATTGCATTTCTAAGTCTATGTTTTGCTTACTCTTTTCTCGCTTCTGGAAATGCACCCCTAACTCTTTGTCTTTTCTTTATCAATTTCTAATTTGTTAGCCTTTGAAACTCTAGGTTTGTTCTTTATACCTATGTTCAAAGCACTCATGTTCTTTTGTTTGCAAAAAAGAGGAAAGATAGAATTCAATAAACCATACAACATGTATAGCTTTTTATTTAGTTATCAAATAATACATCAGAAAAGTACATGATGAAACAAATCTCTCAACAACCTCCACTTAGGGATGCCTTATATATAACTTCATGAGTTACTAATTTTAGCAAAGGCATTGGCACAAATATATATACATATATGAATATATATACAAACATATTTATTCATATTCGTGTGTGTATATATATATATGTATTTGAATATATCAAACCTTCCCCTTTTTTTATGTGTTTTTCAGTCTTTTATCTTCACCTACAAACATAATAACGGTGCTAAATAAAAAGCAGCTGCTTATAGTGAAACAATTAAAACCTAACTCCCCCCAACTAAGCTCAAAGCTGAATATATACCCAGCTTTGCACGAGTCACAATCGTAGCATGCTTCACCAGGTTTTTGGCTCCACGTGAAGCAATCAGAATCTCTAGACGTCAGGCCTGATTTTGGGACCTCCCAGTGTGTCGCATTCTTGTACTTGAAGCTGCAATGCTCTGGTGGCCAGCAACATCTAGCCTGCATTTGGTAAAAAAAAGAACAAAAAGAAATAAAATTAAAACTACATATAAGAGGCGGCCCAGCCCAGCCCAGCAACATCTTGCTTGCATATATGTAGTATTTACATAGAAAATTATAACTTATGTACCTTGACCTAAGTATGTGAATTGGCCCAGCCTGGCCCAGTTCGGGCTTAGGCTTGCCGGGTCTAAGTCGAGTTCGGGCCAAAATACCAAACCCTAGGCTCAAGCCCTACCCATGGCCTTACAAGTGGGCTCAGGATCAAGCTTATAGTGGTCTTTTAGGCTGGCTTGGTAGGATTGATCAATTTTAATTTAAAAATTTTAAATAATGATTTTAATTTTAAAGTAAATTTAAAAAAATGGGAGTTAACTTGTAAATTACTATAAAAAAAAGTACAAAGTTTAAATACTTAAACTAAACTTATAATAAAAACATATAAATGGTATTTACTTTGTAATTAAACTTATGAGTAATGATGGGTATATTTTAATTTGATAGTTAACGGAACTTTTAATGGTAATTGGTAAGATATTTATTTATCTAAGCTTATAATTTTATTAGATTTATAATTATATAAGTAGTAAGACATTTACATAATTAAACTTACAATTATATAAAATTTATATTAAACTTTTAATTATATAAAGTTTAGACTTATAATTAAACTTAATATAGGCTTCGGGCTGGACTTAGGCTTCGAGTCGGGCTGGCCACCCAATGGAAGGCCCAAGCCCACCAAAGGGGGGCTAGGGCAGGGTTTGGGCTGCCCATGTACCCCAAGCCAAATTTACATCCCTATCTTGGCCCTATCAAAAATAAATTGACCCTACCAAAACTGTCATAATCACCTTATTAAAAATAAAAATAAAGAATTCAAATTTCTTGAAATTTGTATATGTGAAGAATTAAAAGCTTGTTATTATATTTTTTTAATCTCTAATATACTAACATGCCTAAAAAATACCCAACCTATAATTGTTGTTTAGTTTTTAACTACTAATATTAAAAATAATTAATTTTATACATATTTTGTACTATTGCATTATATTTCTCATCTAGCAGAGCACACCTATATGAGACAGAAGGTTATGGAAAAACACATAACAACGTGGAATTACCAACTCTCTTACTATAATGTAAAACATATTTCAAACAAAAAACAAAAGTTCCAACTGTCCAATTTCTCTCACTTGCTACTCACTACATATAACAATATATATCTACATGGAGTTTTTTACGAGAATATGTTTAGCTCTAAAAATAATTTCTAAACTAATGTTCTCCTAAAACTATTTCTTAATTTATGGTTTATTTTGCGACATCATGTGCCATCTAGGAAAGAGAAATGAGCAAACCAAAAAATTATTATGAAAAACCGTCATTTCAAATGAAAGCTTTATTTTAAATTATCCACACTAAACAACTCCGCCCCTTTAATCTGCCAAAATCGCTTGATCGAAGGTAATGCAACTAGTATCATCATATTAAGCAACCCCACAGCCAAATTTATGAGACCAGCCCTATCATCTGCCATTGTGGAGGAGCATCGCTTGTAGGGGATCAGCCTCAAATAGTTTTACTTGCGTAATTTTTAGGCACAAGCTTGCTCAGTTAATTATTTTTTTGTTCAGACTTTTAACTAACTGTTTTTTCAACCTCATGCAAAGCCACAGCTCACACAAATCATATAAATTTTATTGCACTGTATAAATTATGATTGATCACAAGAGACGTGAGGTGAAACGAAACTTCAGACATTTTGCTTAGTATAAGAACAAGTCAATCACTGAGCCAACTCTTGTGGTTAGGTTGCTCAATTAAGAGAGGTTCGATACAAAAATACCATAAATAATATTAAAAGGATGAAATAATTCACCAAACTCATTATCCAAATATTACAGCAAAATTTACTTCTACAGAGCAATGTTAAATAATAATGGAAAAAGATTAAAATAAAGCCACGTATTAACGGGTTGGGGTTGGGTAGTACGTATTATGGCTAAATAAAGTCTTCATTTGAAGTGGGCGGTTTTTCTAATTATTATTATTTTTTTTTATGGTTTGCTTCTTCTCTCTTAAATAGCATATGACCTGGCAAATTTGACGCTAGACTGAGTAATAATTTTAGGACGACACTAATTTGGACATTATATTTAAAACTAACAATATTTTGGTTAAAAACTCTATCTGCATGCTATAATACATACAAAGGAAAGATCCCAAATAAAAAGAAATAAAGTGTAAACATGAAGAAAGACGGAGTGAAAGAAAAAAGTTTATTAATTTTTGTATGACATCGATGATCAATCATTAAAATAAAATCTAAGGTTTTAAATTGAAACCTGCAATTTTAAATATTTAATGGTTGAAAAAGGTATAATTTTATAATCCTTTATGATATTTAATCAACACTTGATTAATTTAATGATATAAGCTAGTGCAATACTTATTTGCTTGTTGTTTCTATTTTCTGTTTGATAGTAAAAAATAAGATTGTCAATTTTGTGACACTATAATCATGTTCTAATAATTTAAAAAAATTGTTGATTAAGAATTTACACTTAAATATACTTTTTATTCAAATTTGTAATATTATATTATAAGAAAATAAATATTATTTCTTGGCAAATTTTACCAAATGACAAGTTAATACAAAAACAAGTTCCTGAGTTAACCTCACTGAAGAAATCTTGGAGCCGCAACTATAATACTACAAATTTGAATAAAAAGTAGGAGAGAGAGAGAGAGAGATAGAGAGAGAGAGATAGAGAAATTACCTCCATAGACATTGTTGGGGTATCCCTAAAGTCCCTTCTGCAAATTCTTTCTTCAAGGAAGCATCTTCGGATACCCTCCCATTTCCTATCATCCACCAGCTTAATTTGTAGCCACGGTGGAATAGTCTTCAAGTCATTCCCACTTGTCTCATTATTATTGAAGGAGAAGATTCCAGTTGCTATGGGAAAACCAAAGAGTATACCAACACTTAGTGCAAAGAATGCTACAAACATTAACCCATAAATTATGGGCAATGTTTTGAGCTTCCAATTCGTAAACGTGAACAATAAGCCAATAAACGAAATGGTAAGCATGTACACCCCAAACCCCAATTTCCAATATTGGTTGGAGTATCCGCATTCTCCATCGTCATGCAGAAGCTGTAAGGAAGCTGTGATAATGAAGAAGAGAGACGAGGCTAAGCCTACGATGTTGAGGAGGGCCAAGATTATTCTTTTAGGATCCATTTCTTCTAACTGTAATTCAAAAAGGAATAAGAAGAAGCTGTATTTATAAACAAATATATATATATATATATATGGATGGAGAGAGAGAGAGAGAGAGAGAGAGAGAGAGAGAGAAGGGTCAATTCAATTTTAGAAATTGATGATGACCACACGTTTAATTTAAGTATACGTTAGCTGTATAATTAATAATAAAAAAGGTCAGGTCAAGAAAAAGCCTAATAACAAAGGTCAAGTCAAATCAAGAATTTGATTGTTTCAAATATGATCTAGTCATTTTCTATTATTAGTTATATTTATAATTATCCTTCTGGTAAAAAATATGCAATTATCTACAAGCTATACACCTCATAACAACAAGTTCACGTAGATTTGTTTTATTGATTTATAGTGCTACGTCAATATTTTGCTGACGTTCATGTCACAACTGGAGATTTTAAAAAAAAAATGTCAAGGTGGATTTCAAGAGGCAGGTAATTTGCTTCAAGTTCTCAAATTATTTGTAATTTCTCATTGGAGATCCTAATTTTGTGGAACCTTTTTTTACGTGTATATACATGTATACAAAATCACGTACAAAGAAGACCTTTAGAATAACAAATCTGTTCCTTCTGCAAGTGTTTTCACCTATTCAGATTTGCAGATTTTTGGCTAATTTTGTTGAATTTTTACTTCTTTGAATTGCAACATTAATCATATAAAATGGAGAAACATGTGTAATATTCAAATAGTACCTACCACCACGAATACCAACATGAGTAGAAAATAAAAGAAGCATTAAAGACTGTTAGATGGAAGCAGTGAACCTCAGGGGCAATTAAATGTCCAAGTAGGCTAATAAACAAACCAAGGCTCATGCATGGAAATAAGGCATCCATGAAGGTTCGTTGCTTAATCAGTAGAATTGGAAACATAAAGCAACCGATGCATCCACCACACAACCCAACTCGTCCATGAGTTCAGAAGACTGCAGCACTATCTGCAACTGATTTACAGTCTGCTTGGAACTTGTGAAGAAAAAGGAAAGGGAAGGGAAAGAGAAATGGGAGGACAAGTGTTTTCCATTTCTCGTTGGTTTTGCAAAGAAAGTGAAGGAAAATAGGAAAGAAAAAGACTAATTGATTACATTTTTCTCCCTTTTCCTTTCTATTTCTCTCCTAGGTAGAATTATCAAGGAAAGGAAAAAAAATAATTATTTTTTCTTCCTTTCACTTCCCTTCCACAAGCTCCAAACACGCTGTTAATTAAGAAACCACAATAAAGTTTTTGTAGATCGTTCACCCCTAGAAATCCGTAGATATGAAATAATTAAGAAAATAAACGACAAATTCATCTTGCATTGATTAAATGACTTTCAATTGGATTAACATCAAAGACTAAGAAACCCAGATTGAAATCTCAGAAGTCAAAATATTTTGTGGTATGATATAATGTAGATTACGATTTACTGGAAGATGTGAATCACATAGCTACCCAAGGTGATTCAAACTTGTAGAAAATGTTAAAATGTTATTGGTAAAACTTGAAACAGTGTCTAAGGAAAATTTCCTATGAAAAACCCCACTCAATAGACCAACTTGATTGTTTTGCTTAACAATGGTCAACTAAATACAAATATATAAATACTTTGGTACAAAAATCATATAAAGCATAATTTTTTTAATAATATTAGATAATAAAAATTTTAATTGTATTAATATATACAAAATAATATAATATGGAGTAGTGTTATTAGAACCTGCCGGTTGACTAATTTCCCAAAGATATACATGAATCAATTTAAATAAGAAGAACCGGCCGATTTTTAATAAACCGTTAACTCAAGCAGTTTTATTGGAATTGGTTTTGCGAAGTTAAGTCAAAATGTCAGTGCTGTCCACCAGTTATTACTGTTTCTTAGTAAAGTCTATGAAAAAATTAAGGTAGTTTTAAACTTAATTGTCAAATTCAGGTGATTTTGAACTTATTTACAAAATTTTGGACAAGTTTTAAATTATAGAAGTTGCGTTTTGAAGAACAACTTCAGGCCTGAATTAGTTTTCAAAACACAACTTTTTGAACAATTGGAGTTTGGTAAACAAGTTCAAAATCACATTAATTTAATAATTAAGTTAAAAAATATCTGGGTTTGGGTATAAACTATTTCTTTGTGTGTAACAATATTGTGGTTGGATAAGAGTCATTTATTTTAAAACAAACCACTCATCGTGTTTGCTCTTAATTATAATAATGACACTACGACATCATTCTGAATGAAATTTTTGTATAGATTTTTTTTTTTTTTGAAAGAGTAGTATTTTTTTACAAAAAAAAAAAAAACAAAATTAAAAATTTTAAAATTAAAACAAATCTCATAAAAACCAAATGTCTCCTCTCTACATATTTTCTATTTGTGTAATTGTAAATCAAGATCATAAATGATGAAAAAAAACTGCCACTATTTACCTGAAAGAAGTTTTCTACTACCAGTAATTGTAAACCAAGATCTCTAATTGCAGTTTTAGAATATCTTGTTTAAGTATTTTTATAAATCCTATTCTTGTAGCTCTGCACTATCCCATTTTTCCAGAAACTGATCATGATACGAGGTTTTTGGTAACCCATTTTCTTCAGTGAATTGAATGTCTTCTTTGGTGCTTTGGGGTGAACTTCGTAATTGTCAACCCAAGTCCCGATAATGGGATGGTAGAACTGGATATCCGATCCCAAAATAAAAGAATGCATGGTAATTTTTATTGTACCATTTGGACTTGTTCAGAAGTTTGAATAAAAGTTTCTAACATAGATCTGTTCTTTCTTCACAGGTGTTAGTTGGGAGTAGAGCTACTCTACTCCGGCAGTTAAGGAAGTGGGCAGCTTATAATAAAAATGGAAGAATTGTTCAGTGAACTGATGTTTATGTTTGTACCTCTGACAAGCCACAAGCAATTCCTCATAAGATTTGTCATTTGATATCAATTTGGCAATGTTGTTGTTGTAAGAGTGACAAAGTAAGATTCTGTTCTCTCCTTTTACCATTTTGTTATAAACATTGTTTCTAAGTCAGGTTATGTTGCCGATGTCATTGCCAAGGTCATTGTTTCCATGTTGTTTTAGTCAGTCATTTGGATAACCTCTGTAAGAGATGAGTCTATAATTTCTGTGAATCACACTAGCAATCAGACTAGGAGTTTCTCAATCATTATTGTGGATATTAATGTTGTTCACACTTTTTGGCAGTACACACACTGATTGTATTATCACAGAAATTCGTGAAGTGGTATTAATAGTTAGCTTATTATTATAATCTTATTTTTCCATAGACACACACACACACACGCAATTTCATAGTAATAGTTATCAGCAATTTAATCTTTAAGCTAGTTGACTCGTCCCTTCCACGCTCACCGCGATGGGGTGCTTGTAGTTTAAGTAGTGTACTTCCACTATCGTGTTCTTCCAAGAGATCTGTGCCAATTTAGCAATAGGAACGAGTAGAGTTTAGAAATATATTCAAATTGCAACCGCAAACCAAGAGGGAACTCGATTGCTATGTTAGCTAAAATTTGACCGAAAATCTTTTGGTGTTTGAGGGTTTGGTTTACTAGCAACTAGGCAAGCAATTGAATTGAAATTTAAATCTACAACTTAATTCTAGCTAAAGTGAATTGACAATTATGGACATTCTACTATAACAACCACACTTAACACTAAATCAACTCTTAATTTAACCGGAATTCCAAATGAGCACAAATAGAGATTTAACTTGATTAAAGAAGGGGGTTTGGGTTCAAATGTTCCAATCTACCAATTCTAGTATGGAATTTGCAAGGGAGAGTTTGGGTTAACTCAAATCAAGAACCGTCCAAAGGCCATTGATTCGGAAAGTTTAGCTTTGAAATTTTAAGAATCTCTAATTATGTTGGAATTAAGTTTTATCACAATTTATGGGTTCTTTAGAAATAAATCACATGTTATTAACTATGATTATAGATCTAAGAGTTCTACAACAATTAATTCCAACATAATTAGAGAAAGATAAACAAAATAGATATTCAATAAGATTCAAGAACTCCCCTTGGGTTTTCCATGCATTCCTTGGTAGATCTTCACATTTGCTCCCAAACGATGGGTTTAGCTTGAAGAATCCATGGTTGAAAGCTTTCCAAAGAGTAGAGACAACATCTTGACTTTAAACCGAAAGTGTATATGTATTGAAATGTGAAAAATGTAAGAGATTACACCAAATCAACCCAAGAAAACTATCTAAATACTTCCCAAAGCCCTAAATACAACAAACTAAAGTAAATCTAAGTAAAATACATCATTTTCCCCTATTCTCCCTCTCTCCCCGTAGCAAAAGACCTAAAATCTGATATATCCCTCTTCTTTCTTCGACTGCTGGGTTGTAGGACAAATCTGTGCTCACCGTCCGAAGTGCATCCAAAATGCGTCCACAGTGCGTCCGAACGCACCGTCCGGATGGTGCCATAACCATTCGAATGGTTATTTCACCGTTCGGACGGTCTTCAGACGAGAAAACTCGACTCTGTAATTCTTCGAACGGAAAAAGACGACTTTGGAACGGCTTTGGATGGAAAATATCGCCTCTGGAACGGCTTTGGACGGGAAATATAGACTCTGGAACTCCCATGTCCGTCGCATCGTTCGGACGGTAATTCACCCGTCTAAACGGGGCGTCCGAACGGTAATTTGTCCATCCGAATGGTTTAACTGTCTGAACGGTCCGTCCAAACAGTCTTCTTCTCTTTAAGCCCACTTTTTCCACCATTTTATCACCAAAAACCTACAATACATATAAAAAACACTTTAGATCAGTTTATTGCTAAAAATCTATACTAATACCCATATAGAGGCTATCAAACACTTAGTTAGGGGACAAACATTACACTTTTAGAGTAGAATCAACACCCTTCAACTTAGCTTTTGCTGGTCCCTAGCAAAAATGTATTATAGAAATGAAATAATTAAAGACGATAAAAGAAACAAAACATGCACAACCCACTCAAGATATCAATGGACGCATCTCAAACCTCAAACACATGTGGGAGTTTATGCAAAAATTCATATACTAGAGAAGTTTGTGCGTATGTGCTTGATAAGCCAATGCTAAGCAACATATAAGGAACTCAATTATGCACTTCCGAACCGTAAAGTTTTGATTCAATCCTCACCGGGCATACACTCGGAATGAAAGACCCACAAAGTTTACACAATGATATGTTCAACAAAAGAGTAAATGTACAAGGTAAAACAAGTGAACATATCCAAAATAAAGAACCGGACAATATGTAGGTGTATCGCCTTTGGCATAACTTCCTGAAAGAATGTTCATAGATGCACAATGATTTAAAGAATTGACAGAATAAAACTTTTACTCTAATGAAAATTATAATGAAGCATCTTTGGATCAATCAAGTCATTTGGAAGGCGAGGAGGTAAAGTAGGAATGATGAGAGATAAAAACAAACACATCACATGGCAATAAGGTGATGGAAAGATATCATATCCAACTCCCTTGTTATATGCCCAAAGATACGAACAATAAACACTTTTTTTTTTTTTTACTCCTCTATAACTTTGATGCCACTTCTTCTTCTTCTTATATATATTTTTTATCATACACCCACTCTTTTTTTTTTTTTTTTCTTTTCTCTTACTCTTCTTTTTCTTCTTCTTCTTCTTCTTCTCTTTTTTTTTTTTTTTGCTTCCCAACATAGTAAAGAATAAAGATATGGAATACAAAAATTTCAATGATATCCTTCGAGAAAGAAGTTGATGAAAAAATGAAATGATAAATGAGTTATATGGTGAAAGACAAAAAAGGATAATGGCTATCAAGAAGGAAATGGGCTTAGAATTACATAAAGATGCCAACTTATAATATTTCACATAATAAAAGTGTCAATCTCAAGATCAGAATTCATCTTATAAACCAAAAGCAAGCATAAAGAAATTATTCAAGAGAAATGAGGATGAAAGATCAATCCTTGAGTAAATGTAGACTCTCAAAAAGACGGTAAACGCTCTAAAGCTCACAAGGTGACAATCTCCACTAAGTATGGACGAAAATGCAATGTAGAGTAACAAAAATATGTTGCAAAGCATAACTCATGTGAACGGTGTATAACTTTCTACCAATGCATAAATTAAGCACTCTCCATGGAGTTAAAAATAAGAAAACGAGTCCATCTCAATCTAAGTTGGGTTTTAGTGTCAAAAACAGAGTTATAGTGCATCAGAAATGAGTCAACGCATCAATTGCAAAAGCAAGCTAAACATGCATAATAAGAGATGTAAAAAGATGCGTGAGAGAAATGAAGACTGAAACTGATACCATACACTACCAAAATCCCCATCAAAATGGTACAGGCGAGTAACATAAACCAAAATCTGTGAATACCTATAGCTAAAACATCCAACAATACAAGATAAAGAACAAAGGGATACAAAAGTAAATGATGTACAGTAAAGAAATCTCAAAATATAATCCATTATATCAAAACAATATACATTATGTCAAAACAATGTACAAAAACTGATGCAATGATATGCTATGTGTATACAAAAATGCATCACAATCCTAAACTATCAGTCATCTCCACCGTCATCTGGAGGAAGTGCAACAGTAGACCTAAGTGTTGGCCTAAGTAGGCAACCCAAGAGGGGGGGTGAATTGGGTTTTATAGAATTTTTTAACAAGAACTTCAACTAAAACTTGTTTATGTATTTTAATAACAATTAATCGAAATATATATATCAAGCAAGTGGAGTGTATGTCAATATATATATTTATGCAAACATGTATAGTGAGCAATTAAACAAAACAGAGGCAGAAAAGAAGTGCACCAGATTTATAGAGGTTCGGCCAACCTTGCCTACGTCCTCTCTTCTTCGATCCTCTCGAAGGAATTCCACTATGTAATACTCCTTACACAGCTGCTGGTTGTGCCACGAGTGCCCAGCTCACTCTTTACAAAAGCTTCTTCCCAAGCTTTCAAAATCCAAGAGATTTTGTCCAAGCTTCTCTTAAACTTACAAGTGTTTTTTCCCAAGAACACTTAAACTTACTAGGTTACAAACCCACCCAAACAAGAATGAATGAAAATTATACAGAGAGTGACTCTTCTAGTGAGTATACAAATGAATACAACTCAATGGATAACTTTAAACACTCAGCAAAAATATATGGCAGTGAGGTACAGGTGATTTTCAGCTTCAAGCCCTTGATATGAATGGTATGATTGCTCTATTCTTCATCTTTGAAGCTGTATGTATCTCATATATATAGGTATGGATCGATTCTAGCCGTTGGAGAAGTATGGGAGAAGATTTGGTTGTGTTTGTGCCCATATCGTCTGTCAGAAAACTAGCCGTTAGAGTCTAGGAGTCGACTCTTTTCACAATGAGTCGACTCTTTTTGCATTTCAGCAGATTTTTCAAGTTTCTGTCCAAATGAGTCGACTCTTTTGTCCCAGGAGTCGACTCTTTTCAGCAGTCTGCAGAATTGTTTGTTCTCTGTTGCAATGAGTCGACTCTTTTTGGCCAGGAGTCGACTTTTTTAAGCTTCCAGCAGAATTCCAAGGCTCTGTTCGAATGAGTCGGCTCTTTTAACTTGAGGAGTCGACCCTTTTTCCAAAAACCCATATTTTTGCAACTTTTCTTCATTCTTTTTCAAATGCTTCCAATCTCTTCAAGGATCATCTAAATGGGCTTTTTAAAGCTTGCAAACACTTCTTCAAGATTAGATGACTCCAAGAACATCTTCAATCCATTCAATGTGAGTTTTCTTCATTTTCATCACTTGTAGAGCTTCTTCCATTATCATAGCTTCATCCATTGATTCAAGTCTTCTTCAATATCTTTAAGAGAGCTTCCACGACTTAGAATCTTCATTTCTTCGAACAACATGGCTTCTCCATGGACTTCAACAACTCAAGAAAGCTTTCCAAATCTTGTGATTCCTTCCATGTCTTCAAGACATCTTTACATCTTCTAAGAAAACTTCCATATTTTGAGTTGGTATCTTTTTCTTCCATTCTTGCAAGATATCTTCAAGTACTCAAAGTCTTCAATCTTTTAAATCAAGACTTTGATCATTTTCATTCTTCTTCTTTGATATCCATTATCTTCATTCCCTTATAAAATCACCATTGTTGAATATGCTATTCTTTCATGCTTATCAATCTTCAATCTAGGATTTTCATCAACTTGAGAATCCTTTTTCTTCTTATAATATCACCTTTTGTAGAATACATCACTTCATCATGCTTTCATCATAAATCCTCTATTATGATAAGCTTCAAGTCAAGATCTAATTAATAATTCATCTGCACACTAAGTAGAATTATTAGATCATTTAACCATGTTTTGTTATCATCAAAATCAAGGTATTGACTCAACACTAAGGGCCTAGACCCCAACAAAAAGCTCCTCAATGATCCTGGTCTGGCCCCGGGTCTGACCCTGAAGTGCGGTGATCTGCTCGGACTAGGCTCAAATCAGGCCCTGGAATGCAGTGCTCTGCTCAAACTGGGCTCGGATATGGCCCTTAAGTGCTGCAAAATGAGCTGCATGGGCAGCCTCCAGCCTAGCAATGTCGGCAGACTGCTATGCTGAACCGGCAGCTAACATATCTAAGGTCTGCCGTATCTGCTCAAGCATCTGCAATACCGGATCGGGCATCGGTGGTGGCTGAAAGTGCTGCTGATGTTGATGAATATTGGGGTCGTACTGATCCGGGTCAGCAGGATCCGACTCAGCAAGTCCCGACTGCTGCTGCTGCTGCTGCTGCTGCTGCTGTTGTTGCTGTGGCTGTGGCTGTGGCTGGAACTGCTCCTGCTGCTGCTGCAGTCTGCGAGATCTCAATCCCCGCTGAATGGTAAATCTACCAATGGGCTCCCTCAACTGTGGGAGACGAGGAAGTCCAATAGCAGGGGCCCCGAAAGCAGCCTCAACCACTCGCGTCAAAAGGACTGCGAAAGGGATGGATCCCTGACCACGCGGGTTCGTAATCTCCTCTGCTAGGGCTCTAAACTGAAATAACAGAAGATCTATGGACCTACCTGCCCTCATAGCCCACAAAAGACTAGCCCTACTCCTCTTAACCTCAGAATGCCTAACAATGGGGTAGATGGACTGACAACAAAAAATATACAAGGGGGTGTAGATCGGAAGCAATGAGCTGACCGCCACCTGCCGACGCAAACCCCAATCAATGCCTGGGAGGCAAACCTCGTCGGAAACGACTCTGAAGTCATCCGGGGCCCCCCTAGATGGGTGACACGCCTCCAGATGTATTTCAACTGGAGTCACTCCGCAAGGGTACGGAGGTTGCACTTGTAGTAAAACCGGAGGATCCGGTGTCATTCTCTCCCAAGAGAATTCTACAAATATAGCAACAAAGCTCAACTAGCACGGGTACTTATCTTAACGGATTGCAAATGAAAATTCTTATCTTTTCTTAACATAAAAGAGACCGAAAATATGTTGGTTTTGAGATGATGGTGGTTCTTTACTTCATGCAATAATTTAGTGACTAATAAAGATAACAAAAGCTAATTTTATGTAATTAAGGAGAAAAGCTTGGACATGGTTGTTTTGATCCACCAATTCACAACAAAGGTTTCCAATGAGAGGTTTATAACTCAAATCAAGAATCACACCTTGGATTCTTGATTCGAAAAATATCGACTATAAAAATGTGGGTTTTGTTTGATTGAGCATAAAGAGGGAATCTATAATTGGTACCCTAGAATCAAACCTTAAACATGTGCAATACCTATACCAAATATTGATTTGTGCATAAATATTGCCAAAGAGTTATGAATCTAAGTTTTTCTAATGAATCTCATGCTAAATCAAATGAAACCATATAATTTTAAGGATATGACTTTAAAGTTCATACAACCCATTCTCAACCCTTTGAAGATCCTTGGTGGATCTTCACAACCACATCCAAGAGGTATTTAGTTACTAGAATCCATGTCAAAGAGCATAAAATAAGACAAATCTACCAATAAACTATACATAACTAGTGTTTGGTTACTAAGAAAATGAGGGAAAGTGGCAAGAAAAATGAGAGAAAATCATTCACTTCATATATATATAAATCAAACATTCATTTACAATGATCCAAAAGCAATAAATGACATTGAATACAAAGCATTAAGAGTAGATCTAACTAAAAACCTTACAAGATAACAAAAATTCACTTTTTGGAGCCTCTTTGTCGTCTAGATTCTGCAGAAAATGACCTATATCTCTTTTTGTCTCGAACAAAAGCTTTTATACTCTGTAGAAAAATAGAGTCTGTACACACCAATCGATCGGTGGACGACCGATCGATCGCCTGATCGATCGGTCCAGGCGATCAAACGCCCGATCGATCACAAAACTGACCCCTCTGAAGTTTGCTTCTGTGTAGTCTGTTGAGGAAATTCCGACGTCACCGATCGAACGTCCGATCGATCGAAAAAACGCCCTCTCTAAAGTTTGCTGCAGAAGGTCGAATAGAGCATCACCGATCGATCATAGGATCACCGATCGATCGGCCGATCGAACGTTTCGTGGACCATTCGATCGGGCGATCGATCGGTCATCCTCAAGATTGCCCATTTGCCTTAGTTTAAGCTTCAATTCCTGTAAAAAGTGCACAAAAGGAGTTTCAATGCATTTTGAGAGTTAGAATACTAAATTAACACTGGAATTCAACTAATTAACTAAAGATTAGTATTTCTAAGAGTAATCAACACCCCCCAATTAAACCTTTGATAGTCCCTATCAAAGTATGAGAGGAAACAAAAAAATAGACATAGGTATTAATATTATTCAAGTCAAATCTCCATCCACCTAGGTTGTGAACCAAAGCAAGGCAAAGGCATAAAGCATGGAAGAAATAAAACACATTGACGCGTACTACCAATGACATATGACCCTAATGATTCAAAACTCGTACAATTACGTCCTTGATGCTTCGATCCAAGTCTCACAAGGCATACACTCAACTTTAAACATGAACACTCAAGGTCCCTCAATGGAAAGCTCTTTTAACGAGTAAATGTATAAACCATGCAAGTAGAGTAATTCCGAAACCAAAAAACTAATAAATTGTAAGTGTATCGACTTGGCATAGCTTCATGAAGGAATATTCACAGCTCAAGCATAATCTAGAAAATTGACGTAAATGCCCTATACACAATTGAATTAAAGATTCGTGTATCTTCGGATATCAAGGCCATAAAGGTGATGAATGAAAGAAGAGCCATGTAAGAGGATAAAAAATGGTAAAATGTTTCAACATATGCATACGCATTACACATGATGATCAATGATATTCACTTCCACATTTCCAATCTTTTGAATCACTTTTGCAATCTTCCTTCACCTCACTTCTTTTGTATTTGAATTTTTTTTATTTTTTATAACACACCTTTTCATCCCTTTCTATGTATATATATATTCTTTACTCTTCAACTCCATACACCTCCAACTTTACAAATATAAGAGCAATGCATCTATTGGCATTGACACTCTTTAAACTTATGCACATGCATATGAACATTAAAAAGAAGAAAAATACACATGGAATGGCTCAATGGAATGAAATGGCCTATGTGTTTAGAATCCGAAGAATACAACAAATCAAAACTTCAAAAGTGTATAAGGGGTTAATAAATCTATCTAACACTCGAACATATAAACCAACATCAAAAAATAATGAAGCTATTCAATGAATGAGGATCAACAAAAATAATCTTGAATAAATGTGATTCACTCTTCAAAGGCAATAAATAGGCTCTAAAGCTCACTCGGTAAAAATCTCCACCTTATAAGGACATGCATGCATAAGAATAAAACACAAGGCATCACATAACATGTTAGTGCGCAACAATGTGAATTGTCTCTTATAATGATTTTATGCCAAAAACTTGCAATGTATCATAATCTCTAAGGTGGGTTAATCATCAACTCAAATTTAATCAAAAACATAGTATGGTACTTGTTTGAAACAACCTTGACACCTCCATCACAAAAATTCAAAAAGAAATGATATCAACAATTAAGGACATAGCTAAGGTGTCAAGCTATAGAAAAGAGCGATACGAATACCATACAATACCCATTACCTCGGTTGGAACAATACATGCGATATAGATATCAATCAAAAAGTACACCTGTAACTGAAATGCCAAAAAAAATACCCAAAAAAGACAAAAGAATACAATAAATGTATACAAAAAGGGTATGCCACAATAGGAAAGATCACTATACAAACAGCTCAAAAATAAATACATCCACTATAATAAAAAAGATTTAGATACATCATATGAAATGAAATGCTATAAAGTGCACAATGCATCTAATCTAACTGGAGATCCGAAAAGAGGTCTCCATCATCCGGAGGAGGCTGACCAAGGTGCTAGATAATCTCTTGGAGTCGAGTGGACTGGGTCTGCTGCTGCTGCTGAATGTCAATCAGCTGACCCTGAAGTGCAGCAATGGCAGTGTCCTGAAGATCTAATCTAGCCATAATGTCGGCCTGCCACTGCTGGCGCTCTGCCTGCTGAGCGGTCAGCTGCTCCTGAATAGCTGCCAAAGTCTGAAGTAACGTCCCCTGAGCTGGCTCCCCCTGAGCCTGAGCCTGAGCCTGGGGCTGCGCTGGCTGCCCTGTCTGATCCTGCCGCTACTCCCCTGACTGGGTCTCCTCCTGAGTCTGAGAAGCTGGCTGCTAAGAAGACGAGTGAGCCAAACTAGCTGACCCCCCTTTCTTCGCCAACTGCCCTGCAGCCCTCTTCTCCGTCTTCCAGTCTATGTCAGTTGAAGAGGAGAGTAGTACAACATCCCTAACACTAACCCCTGCCGCCCTAATCCTCACTGTCAAAAAACAACCAAAAGGGATGCTGGACTGGGGAGTAGCAACCTGAGTCGCGGCCAACAATGCCATATACATGAAGTGGGGCAAGTCAATAGTCCTGCCCGTGCCAATAGCCCACATCAACTGCCCTCGCATCCTACTGCACTCCACCGTCCTCCCTAGTGGAAAGATCGAATAGCATATCCAAAGGAACAACGGGTGATATCTGGGGGCAATCTATCTAATCCTGATCTGGGAAGCGGTCCAGGACTCTCCCGGTGCTAAAATCTCAACGCATATCTCCTCATGAGATGGTGGATGCTCCCCATCATAAGAGAACTGAGGGTTAGCAACCCTCAGTATACCAAACTGCTCAGCAAAGGAGTCCGGGGTGATAACAACATCCCTACCCCGAACCCAAGAGCGAAGAATATGTTTGTCGCCACCAACGGGGTCCGATGAAATGTTAGCCATGAACTCTGCCACGAGAGTGGCTGAGTACTGGCCTCTAAAAGAAGCTAACCCCAACCACTGACGGTCAGTCAAAGGCTGGAGCCAACTATATGGCTCAGCATCAAACTGACTCACTATCCAACGCCTCTCTACTACTACCTTACGGGCGCTCCACACCCGTCCAAACTCTCGCTCCTGATCTCTCCCTCGGAAGCGAGTAGAATCATACTCTCCCTCTCTCTCTCTCTCCTAGCATGCTCACGCTGGAGCTGCTGGAACTGGGCCAGAGTCTGAGAAGTCCCCGCCCCAGCTGTACCCTCAACACTCTTAGTCTCGACCATTACTCTCTACACGGCTAAGTACAGTAGGAAATGAAAAGAATGGACAAAGATCGGCGGAAGGAATACCTCTCGAAGCGCAGAAAACCGTGAACAGGCGAGACAAAGTCCACCAAAGTGAGCTGGCAGGGCCTCGCTACTCCGATAGATAAACAGACTCTTTAAACTCTCAAATACGCGCGAGTGAAATGAGAATGAATAGTGAAACAGTGGCCTTTTTATAGACAACTCGGTCACCGATCGATCGGCCCTTTGAACTGATCGATTGCCTCGCGGACCGATCGAAATGGAGCGCCACCGATCGAACGGCCGATCGATCGATACTGCTCCCTTTTGATCGGTGCGGTAATAAGCCCGATCAATCGCAGTCGTCTCCGATCGATCGCCCGATCGATCGAACATACACGATCGATCGGCCGATCGATCGGTTTGGCCTACCGATCGATCGCAAATACAGCCTCTCTAAAGTTCTGCAGAAATTCTCAAAATTTTTCACAGAACCATGCAAATGGTGCCCCCTGCTACTGGAAGCATGCCATGACCTCAAGGCATGAGGAAAATGGAAGAGAAAAAGAACAACGGGGAGAGCGGGACTCTCGAGAATACAAATGTACACAACTAACTACCAAAAAGAAAAAAGAAAGAAACCTATAAAAAGAAAAACAAAAGAACTACTCCTAAACTATAAAACACGACAATTTACTGTCACTCAAAGGACGGTGGATCGATAAGATCCACATAGTCCAACTCCCCTTGGAACGTCTCAAAATACAACTTTAGCTGCTGGCCATTCACCTTAAATGCCGAGCCATTCGTGAGTTTTTGCACATCAATGGCTCCATGGGGAAAAACTTCTTTAACAAGGTATGGCCCGGCCCACTTACTCCACAATTTGCCCGGAAATAGATGCAAGCGTGAATCATACAATAACACTTTTTGGCCAACTTTGAAAGTTTTTCGAATGATATGTTGGTCAAGAAAGTGTTTCATCCGGGCCTTAGCAATTTTTGCATTTTCAAATGCATCATTGCGGAGTTTATCTAACTCATTGAGTTGGAGTTTTCGGTGGGTACCCGCAACATCAATATCCTCATTACATTGACAAATCGCCCAATATGCTTTATGCTCAATTTCAATGGGAAGATGACATGCCTTCCCGTACACAAGTCTATAGGGTGATGCGCCAAGAATGGTTTTATAGCCCGTGCGGTATGCCCACAACCCATCGGTCAATCTAAGAGACTAATCTTTCCTATTTGGATTGACGGTTTTCTCTAGAATGCGCTTAATTTCCCGATTGGCCAACTCTACTTGCCCTTGCGTGTGAGGATGGTATGGTAATCCAACCTTATGGACCACACCATACTTACGCATTAAAGACGGAAAGGGCTTGTTACAAAAATGTGAACCGCCATCACTTATCATGGCACGAGGCATGCCATACCTACAAAAAATGTTCTCTTTCAAAAATCGCAAGACCACTTGGTGGTCATTGCTTCGGGTGGCAATTGCTTCCACCCACTTAGAGACATAATCTACCGCAACAAGAATAAAAAGGTACCCAAATGAGTTAGGAAACGGTCCCATGAAATCGATCCCCCAACAATCAAATATTTCCAAAATAGTAATGGGGTGAAGAGGCATCATGTGCCTCTTAGAAAGTGTTCCTAACCGTTGGCACCTATCGCAAGCTAGACAAAAAGTATGTACATCCTTGAACATGGTGGGCCAATAAAGCCCACATTGCAAAATTTTGGCAGTGGTCTTCTTGGAGGAGAAGTGTCCTCCACAAGCATGAGAGTGACAAAACCCTATCACTTGTTGGAATTCGTGATTTGGGACACACCGGCGAATGATTTGGTCCGGACAATACTTAAAAAAGTGAGGATCATCCCACGAAAAATAGCGCACATTCCGGAAGAATTTACGCTTGTCAATGGATGACCATGTGGAAGGAACCTCACCGGTGACAAGGAAGTTCGCAATGTCCGCAAACCAAGGGGTTGAAACTTACTCAACGGCACTCACATGCATGAGATGCTCATCCGGGAAGTGCTCCTTGATAGGGGGTTGGGTCTATGACTCGCCCATTTAAGGGAAGCCGAGACAAGTGATCCACAACTACATTTTCAACCCCTTTTTTATCACACATTTCTATATGAAATTCTTGGAGCAAAAGTATCCATTGAATGAGGCGTGGTTTTGCATCGAGTTTTGTGAGGAGATACTTTAGGGCCGCATGGTCGGTGTAGATGATGACCAATGACCCAATCAAGTAAGACCTAAATTTATCAAGTGCAAAAACCACCGCAAGGAGTTCCTTCTCGGTTGTGGTATAGTTGATTTGAGCTTCATTGAGAGTTCTAGAAGCATAATAAATGACATAAGGCTTCTTGTCAACTCTTTATCCTAGGACAGCCCCCATGGCATAATCGCTAGCATCACACATTAGCTCAAATGGAAGAGACCAATTGGGTGCTCAAATGATTGGGGCGGTGGTCAAAAGTCCCTTCAACTTGTCAAAAGCTTGTTGACAAGAAGATGTCCACTCAAAGGGAACATCTTGGGACAAAAGATGACACATGGGCCTAGAGATTGCACTAAAACCCTCAATGAAACGCCGATAGAAACCGGCATGCCCAAGAAATGATCTAATCTCCTTCACACACGTTGGGGCGGGCAATTTTTGAATGAGTTCAATTTTTGCTTTATCAACTTCAAGCCCTTCGGCCGACACAATATGCCCCAAAACTATACCACTTGTAACCATAAAATGGCATTTTTCCCAATTGAGCACAAGGTTACTCTCCTCACATCTCATCAAAACTTTTCCTAAGTTACCAAGACAACCTTCATAAGTATCCCCATAGACGGAAAAATCTTCCATGAAGACTTCGACAATTTGCTCAATCATGTTGCTAAATATGCTCATCATGCACCTTTGAAATGTCGCCGGTGCATTACATAGCCCAAAGGGCATACGTTTATAAGCATATGTGTCAAACGGATAAGTGAATGTTGTCTTGGCTTGATCCTCAAGGGTACATCGATTTGATTGTACCCCGAATATCCATCTAAAAAATAGTAGAAAGCCTTACCGGGCACCCTTTCTAGGACTTGATCAAGGAAGGGTAAAGGGAAGTGGTCCTTTCGGGTCACATTATTGAGGCGGCGATAATCAATGTACATTCGCCACTCGGTTTGCACATGGATTGGCACTAACTCATTGTTATCATTTCTTATCACCGTGACACCCGATTTCTTAGGCACCACTTGGTTCGGACTAACCCATTTCGAATCGGAGATGGGGTAAATGATACCCGCATCTAGCAATTTTAAAACCTCACCTTTAACCACTTCCTTCATATTAGGGTTCAATCGCCTTTGCATTTGACGAATGGATTTAGCCTCCTCTTCTAAAAAAATACGGTGAGTGCACACGAGAAGACTAATCCCATGAAGGTCGGCGATAGTCCATCCTAGGGCTTTTCTATGTTTCCTAAGCAATGCTATCAACCCTTCCTCTTGGCTCCCAGACAAGCTAGAGGAAATCACAACCGGGTATGACTCCCCATCCCCTAAAAATGCATACTTTAAATTGGAAGGCAAAGGCTTCCTCTCGGGAATGGGAGGCTTCTCCTGCGAAGGAATCGGTTTCTCGGCACTAGGGTGGAGGGGTTCAAAAGAAGAGGTCCATTGACCCACATGTAAACACTCCTCTCTCTCACCCTCTAAATGAGACAATTCACTTGACGCTATGCCTTCACTATCAAGTGAAGCATGCGGTTCACCTCTCACTAATGCCCTCTCCAAAGGGTCCTCAAAACTCTCCCGCTCAAAGTGTTCTTGAACTATGTTCTCTATGATGTCTACCTCCCGGATATCCTCACATTCCCCCTTTTGTTTGGCAACCGAAAAGATGTTAAGCTCGAAGGTGGTGTTGCCAAAAGACAATTTCACTAACCCATTCCTACAATGTATGATAGCATTGGAAGTAACTAGGAAAGGGCGTCCCAAGATCACAGGAATTTGGTTGTGAGCTATGCAACTCTCAACAGGTTGGGTGTCTAGGACAATGAAATCGACCGGGAAGCAAAAGTTATCAACTTGGATGAGAACATTCTCGATGATACCTCTTGGAACCTTTATAGAACGATCTGCCAATTGCAAGGTAACACGAGTAGGGCTCAACTCTCCTAGGCCAAGTTCCTTATACACTGAAAAGGGTAAAAGGTTGACACTAGACCCTAAGTCTAACAAGGCACGATCGATCTTGGTATTCCCAATGGTAAAAGAAATAATAAGACATCCGGGGTTCTTGAATTTCGGCACAGTCTTACATTGCAAAATCGCACTTTGGTTTTCATTCATCATGGCAGTTTCCTTGACATGCAACCTTCGCTTAAAAGTGCATAAGTCCTTCAAGAACTTAGCATAAGAAGGTATTTGCTTAATTGCGTCAAGGATAGGGATGTTGACCTTTACTTGTTTGAACACTTCATAAATTTCCGCATTTAGAAGTTCATTCTTTGGTTTGGTAAACCTTTGCGGGAAGGGAGCATGTTTGACTATGTCCCTTCTCTTATCCTTCTCACTTTCACTCAAAATCTCGATGGGATTGGCTAAGTTTTCCCCCCCTTCTCTCGGTTCTTTTTCCTCTTTCTCTTTTTCTTTCTCTTCTTGACCAACACTCTTCCTAGAAGTCTCATCCCGAGGTGGGATAGTTTTATCAATGGTCTTGCCACTTCTAAGTGTGGTTATGGCTTGCACTTGGTCATGACTCGTATTAGGGTCACTCTTACCCTCAGTTATGTGCACTTGCCTAACCGCCGGGTTAGGTTGAGGTTGAGCCGGGAATCTTCCTGGGACATTTTGGGTCAAAGCTTGTGTCAATGTAGACATTTGCTTTTGGATGTCCTCAAGTAACCTATAGTGTTGGTCTAACACTTTCTCTTGTTTATCAACCCTTGAACTAACCCCCCTCATGTCATTGGCAAGTTGGTAAACATTGTCCTCTATGGGCTTCCTATGGAGCGGTTGGTATGGCCTTGGTTGATTTTGGAATTGGGGCACGGGTGCTTGTTGGTAAGGTGAAGGTGGATGTTGTGGAGGGAGTGCTTGTGGAGGTGGATGTTGTGGTGGAAGTGCTTGTGGGGGTGGAGGTGCTTGGTATGATTGAGGGTTTTGATACCCTCCTTGATAGTTGTGGGAGTTTGAAGTCCCTTCATTGTTCCTCCACCCAAAGTTGGGATGACCTTTCCACCCCGGGTTGTATGTGTTTGAATAGGGGTTACCCCCTCCTCTTGAATATTGGCCAATTGCGTTAACTTGGCTGTGCAAAGCCTCCTTCACACCCGGAATGATTGGGCATGAAGCGGTGGTATGGTCCGAGGTTTCACACACAAGACAACATACTTCTCTCAACTCCTCACTCTCTACCGATTGAACTTTTTTCATCTCAAGAGCCTATAATTTTCTTGCTAAGGTAACCACCCTAGCATTGACATCATCAACTTCCTTGAGTTGATATCTTCCCACCCCTTGTTGGATTGGGCGACCCTCGAGATTTTGGGTCCCGGTAAGTGCCCAATCTCTAGCCTTATTTGCTAAGTTATCAAAATAATCGTATGCCTCATGGGGTTGCTTATCAAAAAACGTCCCCGCACACATAGACTCGACAAATTGCTTGAGTTAGGGTGTCAAAGAAGAATAAAATGTGTTGATGACGTGCCAATCGGTGAAACCGTGATGGGGGCAAGAATTTAAGAGGTCTTTGAACCTCTCCCAACATTGAAAGAAAGTTTTCCCCAACAGAGGAGAAAACTGTGAAATTTGCCTTCGAATGGCCTCGGTTCGATTTTTGGGGAAAAATTTGCTCAAAAATTCCCCTTGGAGAGTAGCCCAAGAATGGATGGACATGGGTCGCAAGGAATTGAACCAAAGCTTAGCTTTGTCCTTCAAACAAAATGGGAAGAGTTTCAACAAAAATACTTCCCTTGGACATGAGTTGTCCATAGCAATTGAACAAGCATCCTCAAATTTCTTAAGAAAAATGTAGGGTTGTTCCGAATCCATCCCGTGGAATTGAGGCAACATTTGCATCATTCCCGACCTAATGTTTAGAGTGTTGTGATAGGGCGGGAAAACAATGCACAATGTTGGTGCTTGCCTTGGTGGGTTTAGGTAGTCCCGGAGAGTCCGTATAGGGGGAGCCGCCACGTCGCCATGATGGCTCCCTCTTTCAAACTCCTCATGACCTTCCGGGTTGATTTGGACATTTGGATGCAAGGGTTGAATATTAGGTAAGCCGGGTTCATTTGGATTTGCCATTGGAATGAAACCTAGGTCGACCACTAAAGGTAAGCTAGGTGATGGTGAAGAGGTGCTTGTGCTCTCAATGCTCTCAATCCTCACAAGGCGATGATGTTTGTCCCGCGTGAAATATGACATGTAAGAATGAATGCACACATAAGGTTGGACCGATAGGGTAGTTCAGCACATCATACACAATTCCCTAGGCCGGACAACGACTTTTTTTTCAATTCTAGGCCGGACAACGGCTTTTTCTCAATTCAACTCCGTACCTCCAATCTCCACATACAATAAGCGTACCACCAATTTGAAACTTTCATACACTATCCTAGCTCCACTAAATACTCCCGAAGAGGGATAATTTCCTAACAAAAATGCAATGTAATTATACTATATCAAACAAAAGAAACTAGAGAAAAGAAGAAATAAAAATAATCCTAAAAAATAAAACACCTTAAGGGAAATGAGAGTGTACCGGGACCCGAAGCCCGTAGATGCTTCCCTCGGGGGTGGTGATGAAATCCACCCTTTTTGTGTGTGTTTTTTTTTTATTTTTGCTTGCTCTTCCTTTTTTTTTTTTTTCAATTTTCTTCCTCAATCCTTAGCTTTCGTCCGGTGTAGCTTTTGCCTATGAATTCCCCGGCAACGATGCCAAAACTTGACACGCCTCCAGATGTGCTTCAACTGGAGTCACTCCGCAAGGGTACGGAGGTCGCCTTGTAGTAAAACCGGAGGATCTAGTGTCATTCTCTCCCAAGAGAATTCTACAAATATAGCAACAAAGCTCAACTAGCACGGGTACTTATCTTAATGGATTACAAATGAAAATTCTTATCTTTTCTTAACATAAAAGAGACCGAAAATATGTTGGTTTTGAGATGATGGTGGTTCTTTACTTCATGCAATAATTTAGTGACTAATAAAGATAACAAAAGCTAATTTTATGTAATTAAGGAGAAAAGCTTGGACATGGTTGTTTTGATCCACCAATTCACAACAAGGGTTTCCAATGAGAGGTTTATAACTCAAATCAAGAATCACACCTTGGATTCTTGATTCGGAAAATATCGACTATAAAAATGTGGGTTTTGTTTGATTGAGCATAAAGAGGGAATCTATAATTGGTACCCTAGAATCAAACCTTAAACATGTGCAATACCTATACCAAATATTGATTTGTGCATAAATATTGCCAAAGAGTTATGAATCTAAGTTTTTCTAATGAATCTCATGCTAAATCAAATGAAACCATATAATTTTAAGGATATGACTTTAAAGTTCATACAACCCATTCTCAACCCTTTGAAGATCCTTGGTGGATCTTCACAACCACATCCAAGAGGTATTTAGCTACTAGAATCCATGTCAAAGAGCATAAAATAAGACAAATCTACCAATAAACTATACATAACTAGTGTTTGGTTACTAAGAAAATGAGGGAAAGTGGCAAGAAAAATGAGAGAAAATCATTCACTTCATATATATATAAATCAAGCATTTATTTACAATGATCCAAAAGTAATAAATGACATTGAATACAAAGCATTAAGAGTAGATCTAACTAAAAACCTTATAAGATAACAAAAATCCACTTTTTGGAGCCTCTTTGCCATCCAGATTCTGCAGAAAATGACCTATATCTCTTTTTGTCTCGAACAAAAGCTTTTATACTCTGCAGAAAAACAGATTTTGTACACACCGATCGATCGGTGGACGACCGATCGATCGCCTGATCGATCGGTCCAGGCGATCGAACGCCCAATCGATCGCAAAACCGACTCCTCTGAAGTTTGCTTCTGTGTAGTCTGTTGAGGGAATTCCGACGTCACCGATCGAACGCCCGATCGATCGGAAAAATGCCCTCTTTGAAGTTTGCTGTAGAAGGTCGAACAGAGCATCACCGATCGATCGCAGGATCACCGATCGATCGGCCGATCGAACGTTCCCTGGACTATTCGATCGGGCGATCGATCGGCTGATCGATTGGTCATCCTCAAGATTGCCCATTTGCCTTAGTTTAAGCTCTAATTCCCGTAAAAAGTGCACAAAAGGAGTTTCAATGCATTTTGGGAGTTAGAATACTAAATTAACACTGGAATTCAACTAATTAACTAGCAATTTAAGCCCAAAGATTACTATTTCTAAGAGTAATCAATGGGAAACTATACTGAGGGTCTGCCACCCTAGGCAGCCCATACACCTCTGCAAAAGTGGCGGGGGTGATCCCAATGTCAAACCCCCTAACCCAGGACGTAATCTGCTCGTGTCTTGGGGTAACACAACAGGCTGACACGTTCGCCATAAACTCGGCGAGCAAGACAAAAATGGCATCTCCCTCGACGGTAGTCAAAGAGACCCAACCCCAGGCCTCAAAGGCCTTAGCCCACAAAAAACCAGGACCCCTAAACTGCTCTAGGTCCATCTGGCGCTCAATCACCATGCCTCGCCTCATCCAAATCTGAGAGAATGTCTCGAATGCATCCTCAGACACAAAACGTGTGACGTCAAAGGCTAGGGCTGGCTCAGCCTTAGCTGTGCCAGCAGGAAGTGCACCGGGGGCCCCTCTGCGTGCCATAACAATCTAAATGCCCTACAAAGTCTCCTAGGTAAAGAATAAAAATACGCGAGGAAAGATACAGGAATACCTAGGGAAGCGTGAAACACAGGGTGGAGGAGTCAAGGGCACGTGCTCGGGCTCTGGCAGGGCTCCGCTATCGTCCAGGAACACTCAAAACACTCAAAAACTCCCCGTATAGCGTCTGTAGTGAGTCTGAACTCAATACGGACGCTGCCTATTTATAGGGGATGCCAAGCGTTCGACGCGCGTCCGGATACCGTCCGGACGCACCGTCCGAACGGGGAATCGCCGTCTGAACGGTCAAAAAGGCGTCCGAACGGTTAAAAAGGCGTCCAAACGGTACGATTAACGCGCGTCTGGATACCGTCCGAACGAGAAATTATTACAAAATGGGCCGTCCGAATTCATCGTCCGAACGGTAAATTAAGCGTTCAGATGCACCGTCCGAACGGACAAATGCGTTCGGACACACTGTCCGAACAGTAAATCCCAAAAATTCGATTTATACACTGGAATACCCAGAAAACTTAATAGACTAAACCAACACTAAATTAAACAACAAAAACTGCAAAAGAAATAAAAGAAAACAAAACAACTTATGCACTTTACACAAAAACCGAGCGCAAAACAAGCTCGCCCCACCCCCCACTTAAAAGATTGCATTGTCCTCAAAGCAAGACTAACTCGAAAGAGTCCGAGACAAGAACACGGGAGGGCGGGAGCACATAGGGGCAATCATCAAGTCAAGATTGGTGGATCAATGAGATCCACACAATCTACCTCGCCTCGGAAGGACATTAAATAAGGCTTTAACCATTGCCTATTGACTTTGAAAGGTGTGCCATTCCTAAGATTTTGCACCTCAATAGCACCATAGGGAAAGATTTCCCTAATTTGGTAGGGGCTGGACCATCTACTCCGTAGCTTTCCCGGAAAGAGATGCAACCGGGAATTGTAGAGAAGAACTTTTTGACCCACATGAAAAGATTTGCGATGTATGTGTTGGTCATGACGGACTTTCATTTTAGCCTTTGAAAATTTTGCATTTTCATACGCATCATTTCTTATTTCATCTATCTCATTCAATTGGAGCTTCCGGTGGTCGCCGGTTTCGCCCAACCCCTCATTATATTGCCAAATAGCCCAATATGCCTTATATTCAACCTCAACCGGGAGGTGACATGCTTTTCCATACACAAGATGGTACGAAGAGGCACTTAGAATGGTTTTGTAGGCTGTTCGATAGGCCCACAATGCATTAATTAAGTGCAAAGACCAATCCTTTTGAGACGGATTAACCGTCTTTTCTAAGATTGTCTTGATTTCACGGTTGGCTAATTCGACTTGGCCTTGTGTTTGGGGATGGTATGGTAAACCGACTTTGTGAATGATGCCGTATTTTCTCATGAGTATCCCTAATGGCTTATTACAGAAATGAGAACCACCATCACTGATGATGGCCCGAGGCATACCGAACTGGGAAAAAATGTATTCTTTGAAAAATTTGACCATAACTTGGTGGTCATTGGTTCTTGCCGATATTGCCTCTACCCATTTGGAAACATAATCGATGGCCACTAAGATATAAAGATACCCAAATGAACTAGGAAATGGACTCATGAAGTCTATGCCCCAACAATCAAAAACCTCCAAAACAAGGATAGGGTTAAAGGGCATCATGTGTTTCCTAGAAAGGCTCCCGAGCCTTTGACATCTATCACACGCCACACAAAATAAATGCACATCTTTAAACATAGTCAGCCAATAGAGTCCACTTTGTAAAATTTTTGCCACGGGTTTCTTCGAAGAGAAATGGCCCCCACATGCTTGAGAATGGCAAAATTTCATTACACTTTCAAATTTCTCATCCGGCACACATCGCCGTACAACTTGATCCGAGCAATATTTGAACAAATACGGCTCGTCCCAAAAGAATTGTCTTACTAGCCTAAAGAATCGCCTCTTGTCCAATGCGGACCAATGAGAGGGAATGGCTTTTGTGGCCAAATAGTTGGCCACATCGGCGTACCAAGGAGTTAAGGCTTGATTCAAGGCGTTGCAAGACATGAGTTGCTCGTCAGGGAAGGTCTCACAAATCGGAAAGTCATTTTTGGTAGGGTGCTCAAAAGGGAGGAAGGACAAATGATCCGCGACAACGTTTTCCACCCCCTTTTTATCCCTAATTTCAAGATCAAACTCTTAAAGAAGGAGAATCCACCTAATTAATCGAGGCTCTGCATCTTGTTTGGAGAAGAGGTATTTGAGTGCAGCGTGGTCAGTGAAAACAATCATATGAGACCCCACTAAATAAGAGCGAAACTTGTCCAAAGCAAGCACAATAGCCAAAAGTTCTTTCTCGGTGGTGGTGTAATTTATTTGGGCTTCATTCAAAGTTTTGCTCACATAGTGGAGCACATGAGGTTTCCTCTTATTTCGTTGGCCCAACGCGGCCCCCACAGCAAAGTCGCTAGCATCACACATTAATTCAAAGGGTAGGCTCCAATCCGGAGGCCGGATTATGGGAGCCGTAGTCAAATGTTTTTTCAACTTATCAAAAGCTAGCTGACAAGACGAGGTCCACTCAAATGGAACGTCTTTTGCCAAGAGGGCACATAAGGGCCTAGAAATGGAACTAAAGGATTGAATGAAGCGCTAGTAAAAACCAGCATGCCCAAGAAAAGATCTCACATCTCTCACGTTCCTAGGGGAGGGTAGCTTTTGAATAAGCTCGACCTTAGCGGGATCTACCTCAATGCTCCTCCCGGAGATGATGTGGACTAAGACTATATCATGTGTCACCATAAAGTGACACTTCTCCCAATTCAACACAAGATTGCTCTCCTCACAACGGTTTAGTACCGACTCTAAGTTTTGAAGACATTGAGCAAAGTTGTCTCCATATACGAAAAAATCATCCATAAAGACCTCTAAAATTTGCTCCACCATATCACTAAAAATACTTATCATGCATCTCTGAAAAGTGGTGGGAGCATTACATAACCCAAAGGGCATTCGCTTGTAAGCAAATGTGCCAAAGGGGCATGTAAATGTGGTTTTAACTTGGTCTTCCACGGCGATGGCCAATTGATTGTATCCAGAGTAACCATCAAGGAAACAATAGTAGGCCCGTCTCGCTACCCGCTCCAAGACTTGGTTAAGGAAGGGAAGGGAAAAATGATCCTTGGTAGTTACGGCATTCAAGTGACGGTAGTCTATACACATACGCCACCCGGTTTGGATGCGGGTAGGTATCAATTCATTATTCGCATTTTCAACTACCGTCACTCTAGACTTTTTGGGGACAACTTGGGTGGGACTCACCCATTTAGAGTCGGCAATTGGGTATATAATACCCGCATCAAGAAGTTTTTGCACCTCATCCCTCACAACTTCTTTCATAGTTGGGTTCAATCGGCATTGCATTTGGCGCACCGGCTTAGCCCTTTCCGCAAAATATATGCGATGAGTGCATACTAGAGGGCTAATGCCGTGCAAATCGGCAATTGTCCAACCTATGGCTTTCCGGTGCCTTTTGAGCACCTCTAACAAGCTCATTTCTTGAGCCTCCGTAAGTGATGAAGATATCACTACGGGGTAAGATTCACCTTTAACCAAAAAGACATATTTAAGGGTAGAAGGCAAAGGCTTCCTATCGGGCGTAGGAACCTCTAGTTCAGATGGTTGGGGCTTGGTAGGGTTAGGGGTCAAAGGTTCAAAAGTGGGGGTCCATTGACCCACCGCCTAGAGAGGACACACCTCTAGACCACTACCCTCATTAAAAACATCTCCCTCTTCCTCATCTCTCAAGCAATCTAGATCCTCACTCAATGTCAACATTCTCTCCAAAGGGTCGTCTACCATTTGCCTCTTGAAGTGCTCTTGCACTATCGAATCAATAAGATTGACCTCCTGAACGTCCTCTAAATCCGCCGGTTGTCTTCCCGCGTTAAACATATTAAGTTCAATGGATATGTTCCCAAAGGACAATTTTAAAAGACCCCCTCCCTCACATGAATGATGGCGTCACATGTGGCTAAGAAGGGTCACCCTAAAATGATAGGAATGTGGTTCCGGGCATGGGGATTAACCACCGGGTGAGTATCTAAGACCACAAAATCGGTCGGGTAGTAAAACTTATCAACTTTCACTAAGACATCCTCAACTATTCCCCTAGGGGCTTTGATAGATCAGTCCGCCAACTGGAGTGTAATCCTCATAGGTTTCAACTCACCTAGCCCCAATTGCTCGTACACCGAGTACGGCAATAGATTCACACTCGATCCCAAATCTAGAAGGCACCCCTTTATCCTATGGTCTCCTATGACACAAGTCACTGTAGGACAACCCGGATCTTTGTACTTTGGTGGGGCTTTGACTTGGACAATGAAATGGGCATCTTTAGCAAGAAAAGCGTTCTCCCTCACATTTAATCTCCTCTTAACAGTACATAAATTCTTAAGGAATTTAGCATAAGAGGGAGCTTGTTTAATGGCTTCAAGGAGTGGTAGATTTATTTTGACTTGCTTGAAAGTCTCATAAATCTCCGAACTTAATTGATTCTTGGGTTTAACTAACCGGTGAGGAAATAGAGCGTGAGCCAAGATCTCACGTTCCTCTCTCAAAACTTCCTCACCATTGGGCAAGGACCCACTCGGCTCTTTCTTCTCATAATTCCCTTCCTCCTTCTTTTCTCTCTCATTTTTTTCTTTCTCACTCGCCTCCTCCTTCTCACTTGGTCCACCCTCAACCCCTTTTCCTTTTCTAGATTCTTCCTCATTAACTCCTGACCCCTCATCAACCTTAGACACTTTTACCCCACCCATAGGGTTCCTAGGAAGGATGGTCTTGTCAATGGTTTTACCACTCCTCAAAGTGGTAATGGCCGAAACATTCTCATGGCTAGTTTATGGTGGGGCCAAGGTTTCGGTGGAATAGACATGCCTAGAAGAATTGGGTTGAGGTTGTGCAGGCAACTTGCCCTTCTCAGTAAGGGTCAACGCTTGAGTAAGAAGAGTTAATTGACTCTTGATGTCATCTAAAGTTTTGTCGACCCGTGAGTTTACCCCCCTTAGGTTTGGATGAATTGTTGGAGAGTATCCTCCAACGGCTTTCGATGTGGGGGGTGGTACGTGTTGGGTTAAGCTTGAGGTGGAGGTTGGAATGGTTTAAGTTGGGTAGGAAATGATGTGACCGGTGGAGGTTGGTAATTTTGTGGGTGCGATTGTGACGGAGGGGCTTGATAAGATTGAGGGTTGTTATACCCTCCTTGATAAGCTTGGGGATTTGAAGTCCCCTCATTACGCCATCCAAAGTTAGGATGATCCCTCCATCTCGGGTTATAAGTATTGGAGTAGGGGTTTCCCCCACCTCGATTGTATTGCCCAATAGCATTGGCTTAGCCATGCAAGGCTTGGCCATGCAAAGCTTCCTTAATCCCCGGGATAACCGGGCATGACGTGGTGTCATGCTCTTTGGTCTCACAAACCGCACAACACATTCCCTTGGGTTCCTCACTTCCTACCGAACTCACATTCTTAAATTCTAGAGCCTCTAATTTTCTCGCCATTGTGGCAAGCCTAGCATTCATATCATCAACTTCTTTCAGTTGATATTTTGCCCCTTGCGTGTTTGGTCTATCTTCGGGATTTTGGGTCCCGGTAGTGGCCCAATCACGAGCCAAATTAGCTAGGTAATCAAAATATGCATAAGCTTCATGAGCTTGCTTATCCATAAATGTTCCCACACACATTGTCTCAATGAATTGCTTGAGTTGGGGCGTTAACGAAGAGTAAAAGATGTTGATAATGTGCCATTCGGCAAAGCCATGGTGTGGACAAGAAACTAAAAGCTCTTGAAACCGCTCCCAACACTGAAAAAATGATTCTCCCAACATTGGAGAGAATTTTGAGATTTGGCTTCTAAGCGTCTCCGTTCTATTTTCCGGGAAAATTTTTTTCAAAAACTCTCCTTGAAGAGTTTGCCAAGAGTGGATGGAAAGTGGTCTCAAGGAATTGAACCACGTCTTGGCAGTGTCCTTTAAACAAAATGGAAAGATTTTAAGAAAAAAGATTTCCCGTGGACACGAGTTGTCCATCACTAATGAGCATGCATCCTCAAATTCCTTAATGAAGGCATAAGACCTTTCCGAATCAACTCCGTGGAATTGAGGAAGCAATTGCATCATGCCCGGCTTTATGTTCAAAGCGGCATAGTGGGGTGAAATAACAAGGCAAGAACTTGGTGCTTGCCACGGTGGGTTTAAGAAATCCCTCATTCGGAATTGGGGAACCTCCATGTCACCATGGTTGCTCGCATTCTCTATGTTCTCACCCCCTAAACCATGGGCCGGATGTAAAGGAGGGTGTTGTGGCAATCCACCCATCGATGGGTTTGGCAAGATATTTGGATTGGGTGGAGCATCATTAGGTAGCCTAAGTGCGGGGTTTGGGTCATCCATAGGAGGTGCACCTAGGTCGACCACTAATGAAAATCCGGGAGAAGGTGTGTTAGCCGGTGATGGTGGGTCAACTCGTAAAAGGCGTCTATTGTAAATTCGTGCCCAATGGGACATGCAAATGTAATGCACAAATAGTATGCCTCAATCCTAGTCAACACATCATACACAAACAATATATATATCCCGGACAACAGCTTTTTCTCTTTACCGGACAACGGCTTTTCAACTCCAATCTCCCACTCCACGTGCTAGAATACCACCGATTAGCAAATAAAGCACACACTAACCTAACTCCTCTAATGCTCCTAATAATATGCAATATCACTAGTTAATCAAACAAAAGAAACTATTGAAAAGAAAGAAAGAAAAATCCTAACATGGTATTCACATTGAGTTTGAAGAAATTACCTAGGCCCGAAGCTGTAGATGCTTCCCTCGTAGGTAGGTGATCAATTCCCACCTTGTTTTTACAATTTGCAATTTTTTTCGTTTTTGCACTTTGCTCGTTCCTTCAAGTCCCCGGCAACAGCGCCAAAACTTGACTCGTCCCTTCCACGCTCACCGCGATGGGGGTGCTTGTAGTTTAAGTGGGGTACTCCCACTATCGTGTTCTCCCAAGAGACCTATGCCAATTTAGCAATAGGAACGAGTAGAGTTTAGAAATATATTCAAATTGCAACCGCAAACCAAGAGGAAATCGATTGCTATGTTAGCTAAAATTTGACCGAAAATCTTTTGGTGTTTGAGGGTTTGGTTTACTAGCAATTAGGCAAGCAATTGAATTGAAATTTAAGCCTACAACTTAATTCTAGCTAAAGTGAATTGACAATTATGGACATTCTACTACAACAACCACACTTAACACTAAATCAACTCTTAATTTAACCGGAATTCCAAATGAGCACAAATAGAGATTTAACTTGATTAAAGAAGGGGGTTTGGGTCCAAATGTTCCAATCTACCAATTCTAGCATGGAATTTGCAAGGGAGAGTTTGGGTTAACTCAAATCAAGAACCGTCCAAAGGCCCTTGATTCGGAAAGTTTAGCTTTGAAATTTTAGGGATCTCTAATTATGTTGGAATTAAGTTTTATCACAATTTATGGGTTCTTTAGAAATAAATTACATGTTATTAACTATGATTATAGATCTAAGAGTTCTACAACAATTAATTCCAACATAATTAGAGAAAGATAAACAAAATAGATATTCAACAAGATTCAAGAACTCCCCTTGGGTTTTCCATGCATTCTTTGGTAGATCTTCACATTTACTCCCAAACAATGGGTTTAGCTTGAAGAATCCATGGTTGAAAGCTTTCCAAAGAGTAGAGACAACATCTTGACTTTAAACCGAAAGTGTATATATATTGAAATGTGAAAAATGTAAGAGATTACACCAAATCAACCCAAGAAAACTATTTAAATACTTCCCAAAGCCCTAAATACAACAAACTAAAGTAAATCTAAGCAAAATACATCATTTTCCCTTATTCTCCCTCTCTCCGCACAGCAAAAGACCTAAAATCTGATATATCCCTCTTCTTTCTTCGACTGCTGGGTTGTAGGGCAAATCTGCGCTCACCGTCCGAAGTGCGTCCAAAGTGTGTCCACAGTGCATTCGAACGCACCGTTCGGACGGTGCCATAACCGTTCGGACGGTTATTTCACCGTTTGGACGGTCTTCAGATGAGGAAACTCGGCTCTGTAATTCTTCGAACGGAAAAAGACGACTCTGGAACGGCTTTGGACGGAAAATATCGCCTTTGGAACGGCTTTGAACGGGAAATATAGACTCTGGAACTCCCATGTCCGTCGCACCGTCCGGACGGTAATTCGCCCGTCTGAACGGGGCGTCTGAACGGTAATTTGTCCGTTCGAACGGTCCGTCCAAACGGTCTTCTTCTCTTTAAGCCCCCTTTTTCCACCATTTTATCACCAAAAACCTACAATACATATAAAAAACACTTTAGATCAGTTTATTGCTAAAAATCTATACTAATACCCATATAGAGGCTATAAAACATATAGTTAGGGGACAAAGATTACACTTTTAGAGTGGAATCACTAGTTATCAAAATAAAAAATTAAAAAAAGCTATAAGATTTGATCATTGTGGTTGATTTCTAAGACTTACAAATTCAATTTTTAAAGACAGCCTCACGGATACAGCTCTTTAGTTCTGTTAGTTCAAAATTTGAAGCTATTAAGCTTAGTGGCTCTTTGTTGCTTACATCCATAATATTTTCTGTTTAGATTTTATTTTTCTTATAATGTGGTATATCCAAGTTGAGTAGTTAGAAACTCATAATAGATAACCGTCTTTTTAATTTATTTCCATTTTTTAGGTACTCCTCTATCGATTTCAACTCTCCCGCCCTCTACTCGTAACTCCCAACTCGGACCAATGAAACTTTGACCCCAGTGGGCCTAGTCTATGGTATCATCATGTTGCTTTTTATTACGTTATCCATAAAAATTAAATAAGTATATTACTTTCCAAATAGCGCAAGGAAGGATTAACATATATTTGTTGTCCAATTCCTTTGTGTTTATAAGTTGAAAAATAATGCAACAAAGTCTAAACTAAGTAAAACCAAGATTGAATCCAATACAAAATCCTTTCTCTTCCCAAGTATAAAAAAGAAATCTAACACACTCTTGTTGCTTCTTATACTGTTCCAAATACCTATTAGAGAAACACGCAAAATCTTAAGGGCAAATTATATTCACCTTCCTTGAAGTTTTAGATTATTACAATCCACCCTCTAAAATTTTAAAATTACATTATCCTCCCTAGAGGTTTGAGGTGAGTTACATTTTTTCTCAGATGTTAAATTTTTTAACAGAATATATATAATGCCAGCCAAAAAAAAAGTAGGTTCATTACTTAAATTGTCTCTAATGTACATAAAAATGACATAAATAGGTTTTTTTGCTTCTAAAATTAATTTGTGTGTTAATTTTATAAATCATTGTTTTTTTGCTTCTAAATTCCTCCACATGAGTGTTGATCTTTTTATAGTATATTGGATCTAAAAACTTTGATACAATTGTTTTTTAGACAATTGATTTTCTTAAGTCTCATATTATTTTATGTCATTTCATGCATATTAAGGGCAATTTAGATAATGAACCCTTTTTTTTTTGTTTCTAACATCACATATATTCTGTTAAAAAAATTAACATCTGGATAAAAATATAACTAATCTCAAACCTCAAGGGAGAACCTCATGGGGTAAATTGTAATAGTCTTAAATCTCAAAGAAGGTGGATGTAACTTGCCCAAACCTTAAATGAGCTGAGCCTATGTGTTGATAATAGTTAGAGGACCACATACCTGCAAATGGCATAAAACGACCTACCCTTGGTTGTTAATTATGGTACTTCTTAGTAGTTGTTTCTTATGTCTTAATCTTTTTTGTGAATCTGTTGAGGATCTTTGAATTTGCCTACTTGGTTCATCCAATGCATTATGTGCAATGTTTTATGGTAGTTATCGAGCAAGTATATATTTTTTAGCAATTGACATTTATTTGGGGACTGTATATCTACTTGAAGGAATGTTGTGCAAAGGTTATGTTTCAGTTCCGATATTTTACTTGTGGTAGTGTGTCATATATTGGCAAAATGAATTTTCCAGATGCTTTGGGGCTAAATTGCTTATTGTTGATAGATGTTGATTTTTGGGTGTAAGATAAAAAAAAAAACTGTGGAATTGACTGTGATACAAGAATATTGTCTTCTTTTTATGATTTTTTGCATAATGCCATTCGTTTTGGCTAATTCTGTCTTGATTTGTGGTTATCAGACAAATGAACTTACAAGCTAGCTTAGGTGGCATCCTGCTTGGGTAAGTGCATATAATATGCTTCTTTTATCTATGAACATAAAAGATGTGTATCTCGCTATAGGATTTGTTATATTGTTGTTGGATGTGTAGTTCATTCTTCCATTTCAAGAAGCACTGATACAGATACGAGTATTGACATAGTGATTTTTAAAAATTGATGATACAGACACGGCTAGGTTATGACAAAATAAATATATGTATTTCTATATATTTTTATTTGTAATGGATACGAATATAACATCCACAAATCAGCAAAAAAATATTTAAAAAAATAACACTAATTCAATGTACAAAAGTAACAAAACCAATTCTCATCAATAGTAATAAGTTAAGCACACAACCTGACAATCTAGAAGACTTAAATTTGAAAAATCAAAAGAAACTACTATTTGTACGAACAAAAAAGGAAAAAGAAATATTTGAAAGAAATAATAAAATAGTGCTCAGTTTCGGCCCCTTATAGTCCTTGCGGATTACCGCAAAACTATTTGGAGCAATTTGGGCCTTATCCGGTTACCAGTGCCATTGCATGAGAACATATGAAAAAGGGAAGAAGAAAAAAGAAAAAGGAAGAAGAGCAAAGAAGGAAAAGAAAAACGAGGATGGTTACCGATAGATTTGGGGATTTCCATATTTCACATATTTCAATTTTTGTATTTTAAAGGTTTGAAATTTTTAAATTTCACCCATTTAATTTTTTTTAAAATAACATTTAAACCCCTATTGTGTCCTGGATGTGTCCTAGGCGTGTTCGAGATGTGTTCACTAAATAAAAAAATAGGACTCACCAAATGGGATGTTCGACACGTGTCCTAGCATGTTCGAGTTTGACACATGTCAAACTTGCAAACAACACCCTAAACGAAGTGTCCATACTTCCTAGCTTCCATTATAATTGGTTTATTCAGCTAAAATTAGCGGATGAGCTGGTACAATTTGCATTATTTTTTCAGTCTAATTGATGTCATGGTGAAATGAAATTCCTAGCAATAGAGTCGTGCCTTGCCTTGCCCAGCCCAGCAATAGTATTTAATTATTAACTTAAATTGATTCGAATCAGGATGTGTCAGCTTAAAAGAAAATATAGAGCCATCTCCAATTGGAATGTGACCTTCAAACTTGAACGTGGAAATATGTTCCTTCATTTTTCTTAGGTTGAAATGGAATCTAGGTAGTCCACCAATTAAAGGCTTTTCCTTTTCTAGTAATTTCAATTAATTCTAAACCTATGTCCTATTATCACAAATAAAAAGGGAAAAGTATCCCAAAGGAAAAGGAAATGTGGCGTTTGGTAAAACGCTAGGAAAAAATGTAAGACAGCTTGGAAGATAGCATTTTTTAAATGCCAACATAAAGGTAAACTCTCTAGCAACCATCTGGTAGCAACAAATACCAGCGTTTCAGAAAATGCCAACTATAGCACTGGGTCAACGTTTGACAAACACCGTTAAGATAGGATGACGGTCATATATTCAGCTTTGAGCTAAAAAGGACACCCAAACTTTTACCCGTTCCTACATTTAGTGGCGTTTTAATAACACTAGTGAAAACAAATTTTCATGTAGTGATGAAAACCATCCCTAGGAGCATCATTAAAGATAGTAAGTTAAATAGAAATTTCTTATAGGGGATAATGAAAGGAAGAAAAATATATAGCCTTTTAACTAGGATATTGTGTCTACGTAAAACAAATACAAAGGAGCTCTAGGATCAGAAAGCCAAATAATACAACCTTGCTATGTTAACTTAACTATGCTGGAAAATTATTAATTGCCATAACACCCTATGGACCCAAGTTTTGATAAAAAAAAAGTATCTCAAAAAACATACTTGGCTTGACTGGCCTTGAAAGAGGAAAGGATCCCTCACATGGAAGGGTATAATTACAAATAGAGACATCTAAAATGGATGGTGGGAAATGAAATAACATTTCCTTTTGGCAAGATGAAGTGTTTTGATGAAATACTGGCTGTTACTTCCCAAGGACCGCATACTCTAGAGGTCGCACTAAAGTTTGCAGCATCCTTAGTGAGGAAGGAGAATAGGGCAAGAGCTACCCAAAGCTTCTTATCTCCCTCAAATGATGAGAAAATTCAGAGGACTAGTCTTTCAAGGTTTTACTCTTCCCTAGTGTGGCGATTGTAAGGGCTGTAGGTATACATGTATTCCCTAGAAAGTATGATAAACACTCAGTGATTGCCGAACCAGTCTCCCCAGTGGCCGAGAGGGAGAGGGAGAGGGAGAGAGAGAAAGATCAGTGAAGCAGAAGGTCTATTCAACCATGTGTTATGATAATGATTTGATGGAAAGGATGACTTCCTTTATATAGGTGACGGGGCATGGGAGCGAGAACCAATTCGTGATGGGCGTGATGGCCAGAAGTCAACTTTGCAGTTGATATCCTCTAAAGATAGGTGGGATATGGCTCAGAGATCATCCACAACTTCCTGATAGTCTCGTAGAGTTTTGGGACTTGGAAATGTGCCTCGGTTGCGTGGGGGTTCACTTTGGAATTGCTTTTAAAATGCCATTTGATATTTGAGAAAATTGATTAGAGTACAAGTGGACTCGCTTTGAGGAATTAAAAACATTTTGGAAGTTGGATTTAAAATTTGAATTTCAAAAGAGATTTTTATTTGAAGCTCGAAAAGTATCTTTGAGATTTCAGAGTTGCATTAAGTACTTGGTATGGAACTGGAAGTTTTGAAAAGGAACTTGAGAGTTGGAGTTTTCAAAAAATCACTTCGTGGATTTAGAGTTGTTTTGAAAACTCGAAGTTAAGTACTTGGTATGGAACTGGAAGTTTTGAAAAGGAACTTGAGAGTTGGGGTTTTCAAAAAATCACTTCGTGGATTTAGAGTTGTTTTGAAAACTCAAAGTTTAGATTTTGACCTGGAATTGAAATGGGTTTGGAACTTGACTTGGAATTTTGAAAATCAAACTTGAGAGTGCACTTAAAGGGTTTGTTTGAAAATGGAACTTCAGTGTCTGATTTCCTTTTTGAACCATAGCCATATTGAGTCTAGATACATAGGCAAATGATCTACAAAAATGATTTAGGGAGCTTGGGAAATAAGATATAGTGGCTTTGACAAATTCCCTCCCATCCTTTGTGTCGTCTTTCAACTAGCTCTAGACTAAGCCGGTTTTTTTCCAAAAGCACAAACTAAAATTTTTTTTGTTGTTGAAAACTTCTCATCACATCGTCGGTTTTTAGTTTCGGTTAGCCTCGGTCATAGCTGGTTTTTTGCAAACACACAAAACTAAGGTTTGAAAAGTTCCCCACAACCTATGTTTTGTCTCTCAATTAGCCCACGATCTAACTCAGTTTCGCACCGAAAAAGCACAAGTAAGGTTTGTAGGTGACAAGTTTGTCTTTCTCAAAATTTGCATTGGGCCTCAACTTTGTGTCTCAGTTAGCCCCCACTCTTATGCTGGTTTTGCTCCGAAAAGACAAAACTAAGGCTTGAAGGTGATGAGTTTGAAGTAATGTAAAATAGGGTTTGAGATTTTGTTTATCACTTAAGAGCCATGAGATAGAGTTTTTGAAATCATGGTTTGAGAAGAAAGAGAAGAAAAAAGTGGTTTGAAATTCTATTGGAGCCATTTCGGCTAATGTTTGATCTCTCATTATTCTTTGGAATCTAACCATTTTATGAAGCTAGCTTCCTTGGAAATGTGTTTTTTGAAAATCTTTGGAAAATGGGTTCTCACAAGTTGAAGAATTGTGAGTTTTGAACGTGGATTTTGAGAGTATGGAAAGAGTTTTTTGCTTGAAGTTTTGAAAAAAAATGAGTAGGCCCCCATTTTAGGGTTCTGAAAAATGTTTTTAACTACTAGAATAACCTTTTGGACTTTAGCAATCTCCTTCTAAGGGTGGTTTATGGAGGGCCTAATCCCTAAATCACCATTTCTTAATAAGGGTTTCATGTTGTAAGAGGCATCTTTACAATTTTTGGAGAGAAAACTTAGAGTAGACCATTGAAAACTTGAAAATAAAGGAATCTGAAAAAAAAAAAAAAGTGAGATTCTTTTTAAATTTGTGCTAGTTTTTACTTGACAAATAATTAATTTGATAAGAAGTCCAATGATAGACAGGGGCGGAGGGAGGGGCGGTCGAGAGGGGGCAACTGTCCCCCTATAATTTTCAAAATAATCTCAAACTATGTATTAGATAGATGTTAAGATACCTTATCCCAAAAGAATTATAATTCTGCCCCCTCTAAAATTTTCAAGAAAATCTTAAGCAATGCATTAGTTATACATTAGGATGCCTTATCTAAAAAAAAATTGTAACTCTTTTCCCTTACCTGCATATTCCTATTTAGGTTGAAGTCTTTCCTACTTATCCAAAAAAATGTAGCTCTTTCGGGTTATTTAGATTTTCTTACTCTCCCTGTATCCCATTCCTTATACAATATATATAAACATGTGTAGTTCATATTTAGATGAACTCAATTATGTATATTAAAAGAAAATGGGAGACTAGAAGAGTTAAAAATAAGAAGAGATAAAAGGAGAAAAATTTTGCCCAATAACGTTCTGCTAAATTTATGTGAAAGGCCTGAGCACGTCCTAGATATGATTACAGTTCATTCAAAATTTTTACAAATTTTGTTCGTTATCTAGGTATTGATTCCATTTTCTAGATTTTAGAAAGACTTTTCCAATTACCTTTACTAAAAATGTAATGTGTCTAGAACTACCTAATATTGTAGAAAGTGGTATGGATTTCTAGGTTATCATAGTTGTAATCATTAGTTGATATTGGAATTTGAGTCTAGATTGTTTAAAATGAATAGTCTTTGTTTCATGTTATAAGATCTACCAAATTAGTTTGATAGATGTATAATTTTTGCCTTCATTTATAAATAATTACAATTAGAGGAACTCAAGAAGTCAAGTAACATATTTATCAGACCTAGTTTGCCCCCATCATTTGAGATCCTAGCTCCGTCACTGATGATAGATAACATGAATTATGATTTATGACTTTGTTTAGTCATTAATTATTTCTTAACTACAGCTATGCATGACAAGAAGAAAGTTGAAGTCATGGGAATTACTAAAATCAAAGTATGCTAGGTCGAACTTTAATTGAGGAAATTTATTCCTTAACTTTCTTGAGTATGTTAGTCCCTCTTGCTAACTGGATATGTGTAATATGCTTTTAATTTGAGCCAAATCAGACTGACATTATTCAAGCACAGTACCCGACCATTCCTAGAAAGGCAGTGAAGACCATAGCCAGTAAAAAGGTAGAATGGCAGGCAAATGAAGATCCCACTCAGTCTTCCTTTTCAATTTTCTTCCAATAGTTCGACCTATCTAGAGAAATTGAGACGCGTCGCTTCGATAGCTGAAGCCATAAAATCTCATCTCGCTTTCCTCGTTAACTCTTACTCGTTCCATGAACTGTGTCTTATGATGACTTTTCTTAATTACCGTTGTTATGTGACTATGTTATCATATGCACCTCATGGTGCAAGTTACAGTTATTAATGTGGAAGAAACAAAGGTGGACCTGTTACTCTGATAGGAGGAAATTTTTATCCTGGTTGAATTTGCCCAAGGGTTGTTGTACAATGATTTTACTGATATCATGGACTACATGGCGTATAAAAGAGGAAAGAAAAAAAAATAAGTTTTTGTGTGTCATGTTTAAGTCTTCTAGTAAATCCCATTTTTTTATCTCTCCACTATTTGGTTTTCCCCAAAGCTGCTCATGATATGAGTTTTTTGGTAACTCATTTTCTTTAGTGAGTTGAATATCTTCCTTGGTGCTTTGGGGTGAACTTTGGTAATTGTCAACCTAAGTCCTAATAATGAGGTTTTAGAACTGGATATCCGATCTCAAAATTAAAGAGTGCATGGTACGAAATTTCCAATGTACCATTTGGTCTTGTTCATAAGATTGAATAAAAGTTTGTAACATAGATTTATTCTTTCTTTCTTTGACAGGTGCTACTTGGGGAGTAGAGCTACTCAAGTCTGGCAGTAAAGGAAGTAGAGAAGAAAGAAGTGGGCAGCTTAGAATGCAAATGGAAGAATTGTTCAGTCAACTCGTGTTTGTGTTTGTGTTTGTGCTTGTATAATCCATGGGAGTACCTCTGATAAGCCACAGGAAACTATTGATATGATCTGTCACTTGATATCAATTTGGCAACGTTGCTATTGTCACAGTAACAGAGTAAGATTCTGTTCTCTCCTTTTACCATTTTGTTTAAACATTGCTCTTAAGTTTGGTTGTGTTGCTGATATCATTGCCAAGGTCATTGTTTCCATGTTGCTTTAGTCAGTCATTTTTTATATTATTGATATTATTGTCCATCATAATAATTGATATTATTGAGTTTCTCCATCATAATTGTTGATGTTATTTTCGTTTACTCTTGTTGGCAGTGCACAAACTCATAACATTATCACAGAAGTTTGTGAAGTTGCAGAAACCTTCCTGCTTCAAGTTGACAGGTTTAATTGCTTCATCTCCATTTCTTATTTTATCTACTTTACCATCACCAATATTGTCTTGTTTTGGATTAGGTGTAAAGGTACTAATAATTAGCTTTGTTGAGTTATTTTTTTTGTAGAGACACACACAATTTCAATATTTTACACTGTGTTTGGATCAAGGATTTGGTGAGGAAAAAAATAAGTGAATAAATCTTTTGACATTTTGTTCTCTTTTTCTCTCACATTTTTCTTTTTCTTTCTTTTCACTTGAGAAATCTGAGTTCTAAATACAGCATTGATCTTTGATCATTTTGGTTGATTTCTAAGACTTAAATATTCAATTTTTAAACACTTGACCTCACAGATATGGCTCTTCAAATATTTCTAATTCAAAATTTGAAGCTATAAAGCTATTCAGCTTAGTGGTTCTTTACTGCTTATGTCCATAATATTTTTTGCTTGTCGTTTTATTTTTCTTCTAATATGTTATATCTAAGTTGAGTAGTTAGACACTCATGAAAGATAACCATCTTTTTAATTTATTTGCATTTTTTAGGTCCTCTATAAATTTCTACTCTCCGTCTTTCCATCCAAAACTGCCAACTCGGTCCACAGTAAAACTTGACCCCAATATATGGCACCACCACGTTGCTTTTAGTTAGGTTGTCCATGAAAATTAAATAAGCATGTTACTTGTCAAATAGCTTAAGGAAGTGGGATTAACATATATTTAATGTCCCATTCCTTTGTGTTTATATGTTATAAAACAAAATGCAACGAGTCTAAAGTAAGTGAAACCAATATAGAATTCAATACAAAATCCTCCCCCCACCCACCCATCCACACACACCAAAAAAAAATAAATAAATACTAAGTCTAAAAAGCAACTTTGACACCCTTTTTGCTTCTTATATTGTTCTAAATATTCCCTCTGAGGAACACGCAAAACCCTAAATGAGCTAACCCGGGCTGATTATAGTTAGAGGACCACATACCTGCAAATGGCATAAATCGACCTGCCCTTGATTGTTCATTATAGATCTTGTTAGTAGTTATTTCTTATGTCTAATCCTTTTTTTTGTAAATCTGTTAGAGCAGCTTTGAATTTGCCCACTTGGTTCGTCCAATGCATTTTGTGTAATGTTTAATGGTAATTATAGGGTGAGTTTATATTTTGAGTTAGTGATATTTATTTGCGGACTGCATGTCTACTTGAAGGAATGTTGTGTGCAAATGTTATGTTTCAGTTATGATGTTGTACTTTTGGTAGTGCCTCAGATATATCAAGAGATGTAGGCAAAATGAATTTTCAGATGCTTGGGGCTAACTTGCTTATTTATTTTACAGCCATTCATTTTTTTGGTGTAAGATAAAAATCTGTGGAACTGACTGTGATACAATAATATTATCTTCTTTTATGATTTTTTGCATAATGGCATTCAATTTTGTGTGTTTGTTGCACTTGAGGATTTATTAGCTATGCATGTATGGTTGACACAGAATAAGACCAGAGCCTCTTCTGCAGCATATTGGGCGTTAAATCTGTTGCAGGTAAATTTCTACGACTTGAGTAAGAGTTTAAAGGCCTGCTAATGCATGGGATCATAATTGACAAAGGTGAAGGGTTTTCTTTCCCTTTGTTTTTTCAGATCCCTGTGACTTTCGGAGTGTCTGCATACGAAGCAATCAGCTTATACAAAGGGTGGAGAGTGATAGCATCCATCGGAGAAACAGGAATGACTTGGCGATTGGACTAGCTGGTTCTTTCCTGTTTCTTTGGCATCTCGCCGGTATATATGGTGGGCTGGTGGGTCTTGGTGGACAATTCATTATGGGTCCTCTATATCTGAAGCTAGGAATCCCTCCCTAGTTGCATTCCATGCTTCCCAATAACATGAAGATATGCATTATAGTTTATGTTATATTTCCATGCTTCCCAATATATAATAATATTTATTATATATTGCCTTGGATCATGGTAATATATAATATATGCATATGTGTGTATTATAACCATGGCAATATGTAATCATGTCAACTAAGGTTTTCTTATTCATGACAATCATGGTTGAGGACTGGACTAGTTAGAGTATTTTTTTTATGCAGGTGTCAAGTGCCATGTGTCACGGGCTTATAACTTGAACACCACAACTCGTGTGGCCTTAGATAATTTGTGTCCAAAAGTTGCTAAGTAAGCCTAGAATAACTGGAAAAAAAAAAAAAAAAGGCTAAGAAGGAAATGTACAACAAAAAGTGAGAGAGCTTGAAAGAGAAACTTGGAGAATGCTTTGATTGAATTGAGAACTTGATATTTTACAAATAGAATTGTTCATGGTTTCTTTAACCATGTGGTACGCCTCCAGATGTGCTTCAACTGGAGTCACTCCGCAAGGGTATGGAGGTCGCGCTTGTAAATGCCTCCACCTATTTATAGTTGCCCATCTCCTCAATAGACGGTTGAGATCAACTTGATCTAATGGTCGAGATTAGCTATCTAAAATACTCTTAAAAAATATCTAGATATTTATATTTACAAAGCTTCCCAAGAAAGCTTCCTCCCTTATTCTAAAATCACTCATACCCTTTCTTTATATTTCCAAATAGGGAGAACATTCTAGAATTTCTCTAAGAATTCCTTACTTTTCTAGAATACTCCTTACTCTTTATGTACACTAGTGTAGGAGTATTTAGAATGTTCCATAGGTTTCTTCAACTATGCTCCCATTCTTGAAAGGCCTTGAATGGCTTAGAACCTTCCAGGCTCTTGGTGTCAATTTGGGCCTCCAAGTGTGCAACATGGTTCCTAATAGGTGCCAAATTTGGCGTGCCATGACACAAGGCAATCTTTACCATGATGTTCTCCTCATCCATGCTTGTTGTGGAATACTACCTTCTAAAGTGTTTTCCAGGTCCATACGGTAAGTTTTCAGGCAAATTTTTGAATTAAGATGATCGAGCAGTACTAATTCTATCAAGAAAAAACCCACTTGACCAAAGTGGTAGAAAGAGTTGTATATGATTGTCTTTTTCCCATATACAAGGTTAGAACTTACATTTAAATTGGTTCAATTCCTTTGATTATAGCTCTCTACTTGCTACTGTGGCTACCATTGCTCCATTTGTGGGGCAGCATGTGGTGAGAAGAATAGTCACAGTCACAGGAAGGTCATCTTTGGTCATCTTCATTTTGGCCTTCACAATGTTTCTTTGTGCATTCTTATTAGGCAAGTGTACGATTTTAGAATATGATTGTGTTTTAGCCCAGAATGATTTTCTTTCTTGACTTTTTTTCTTTCTTTCTCGGGATTAAAGGCAGTTTGTTTATTTTCTAACAGGTGGAGTTGGCATAACATACATGATTAAAATGATCAAGGAGGTGGACACGGATGTTAATAAGCCCGGCCCAGCCCGTTGCCCACCTGGCTCGGATCAGACTTTGCGGACTCCCGCCATTTTTCAGGTAGGGCCAGGCCAAAATGTGAAGGGAAAGGCCCAAGTCCAACCCACGGTCCAAGGGATGGGCTTGGCCTTCAGGCCGGGCCGGGACGTGGGCTTGGGCCTCGAATTTTAGCCCTTTTTTTGTAGCATTATGTTTTTAAAATTAAAAAATTTAGTTATAATAAATTATATACTATGATTCTATAAATTAAACATTTATTTGTAAGCTTATATATATTTAATTTCTTTGAACTTGTGTAAAAAAATTTACGCTTACATTTATTATTATATATAATTAATAACAATTACTAAGATAAATTATTTATACAGTTATATTTATAAAATTAATGAACGTACTTAAAAAAATAAATTTGAAAAAGAGGGGTCATGGGTATGAGTAGGGGTGTTTAAAAAAAAACAAATTAAATTTGAAAAGGAAAGAGCCGTGGACGAGGGGTCACGGGCTCACAATCGGGCTTAGGCCGGGCTCTCTGGCCGAGCTTGAATTTGGGCTCAGGGTTCTAGAAGGGGGCCTAGGCTCGCGCCATAATGTGATCGGGCTTGGGCCGGGCTAAGCCCAAGTTTGGCCCGGGCAACCCATGGGCCTCGGGCCTGATTTACATCCCTAAAGGAGGAGTAAATGGGCTTTGATAAACTCTCTGCATATTACATGGAAAATGTACATAATTGGAGTAAAACTTTTTATAAGTTAATCTTTTTTCAACAAATACATGGAAAATGACTTGCTGATTTGATTTCAGTAAGTCATTTTACAGAGTTCTCGTCGAGAGCCAAATCCATTGACACAAGCCCTATAGTTCCTAAACAAGATGACTCCAGCACGTCGCAATGTTCCGTCCCTCACAAAGATCCTCGTCAGTTTGACAATTGCGTCACTAGCAAAACTCTTCTATATAAAGCAAATGTAGCCCATAGCTTGGGGCTTCCAGATCATCAGAACAGGATGACTCCAGCACGTTGCAACATTCCATTTCTGTATACATGTTAATCCTATATTTAAAGACTTTCACTATAAGATTATATCAATACAAAACATTCAACTGCTGGAAGAAACTTTGGCTCAGGTGATCTGGTTTCACCATGAGGAGTTGCCCACAGTTGAGAAGATCGATTTCCTCTGGGGTCGTTGGGACTAATTCCTTGAAGTTAAAGGGATCTTTTTTCAGGTTGGTGGGTAGTAGTTGCCGATGATGATAGTGCAAAAGAGATGGATAGCACTTTCATTCTTCACCATTCGGACAAAAAAACACGAGCGCGCACAAACACGAACACACACATATATATACTAGCAGTTGACTCGTACTATGCACAGAATATCAGCAAAATAATTTTTGAAAATATTAAATTATATAAAAAATTTATATTTTAAATCTTATAAAATTAATTAGACTAAAAAATGTTAATCAAATTTACCAAGCACATTCATATCACAAAGATTTATTTTAAAAGGGTCGCTTGGTGCAAGAGGTTCTTATAACGATGAGATGAACTCTATTATAAGTTACAAGATCAAATTGTTTGAAGTACTTTTTTTTTATTTAAATAGGATAAATTACATTCTATATTTAAAATTTTACGATAGAAGAGTATTCAAAAAATATTATTAAATTGATCAAGGGATAGAAGCTAAGAAAGAAAAAATAAATAAATATGAGATGGAAAGAGCTCATAATTTGGTGACAGATTAGAAAGAAAGAGAAAAGAACTAAGGTCAAAAGAATCAATAATTTGTGGCACTTATATTTACCATTCAATTTTTTATTTTTTGTTTCTAAATAGTTTTTGAGGGTTCTAATCTATAAGTACTCAATAACAATGATAGTACCAACCGGGGTTAGCTCAATTGACTAGAGTTCTATGGAGGTCAGGAGTTCGAACCCTCCTTCCCTTAAATCTCCTTCCCGGCTTCAGTCCTTCTTGTGATCCCTTTTGATGAACCAAAAAAGTAAATAAATAACAATGATAGTGTGAACAAATAAATAATATCTAATTTCGCAATACAAAACGAAAATCTAAAAAAATTCAATAAAGGAATGGACACAACTAATAAAATTTGAAAAACTGAGGATGACCAATAATATCATGACACCTATATTCTTACATTTTAAATATTAAAATTTCAAAAAATGGATTAAGACTTCTTAATAAAATAAAGGTGAAAAAAATTTCCATATTGATCCGAAATCAATATAAAAAAAATGTAGTTAAAATTTTGATGTACATTTTTACATAAATGACAAGAGCAAAGCCCGGTGAGTTCCGTTAAGGGAATGTTGAAAGAGATTTTTTATCCAAGTAAGTAGGCAAGAGCTCAAACAGAAGCATCAGAGGAGACTCCTGATCCTATGGATAAGGAATCAACGTACCGAGACTGATTTCGGTAAGGCAAATTCCAATTATGAAGGATCCTGTTGGGTATGTTAAGTTCAGGGTATGAGCTGGCCTCCACAGATTCAAAAGCAAAGATAGGCTCGTTATTTTGTTTTACCTACAACTACTAACAATAAACCCGTATTATGCACAAAATTACAATTATAAAATAATTTTAAAAAAATATTGATAAATTTATTTTTACGGGATCATATAAGTTTAAAATTTCATCCTCAATGAATTAAATATGTTAAACATATTTCTTTATTCCATATAACTAAAAACAATATGTAAAAGCAATTTGTATACAATTATTATGATAAGTCATATTATTTTAAAAATATCTATGTCCCTTGCAAACAATATGTTTGTTTTAAGTTTAGAAATCAAGTTTATTGGGTAGTAATCACTATTCATAGTAGAAAGAAAAAAAACTAAAATTATAGAGAAAAAAAAAAAGGTTGAAGATAGGTCACCATTATATATTTTATGATTAATGTTGTGGCTTAAATTAACTTTGCTCAATATGTAGTATAAAATTATTATCCATTGTGATCTTACATATGTGCCTTATCACTTTTTTGAAATGATAATTTAAATAAATAAAAATATTAATGTACCTTATTGTTAAAAAAATATAAATTAATAATGAAAGGAGATTAAATAAGTCTCCATAGTTGTTTAAGATAAAAAAAAAAAAAAAAAAAAAAAGAGGTAAATCTTCTGATTCCATACGTACTTAAACCATATAATTTGTAAAATCAAATAAACAAAAAAATGTTGGCTTGTTTTGACCATATATAATAAGATCAATTACACCAAAAGTAATATGTAAATATTTAAAATTAGTAAGTTACTTGACTTGTGCGTACATTTTATTACTTTTTATCATTATAATAGTTTTGAAAGATTTTTTCTTTGATAAAAATAATAGTTTTGAAACTAACATATCAAAAATTGGATTAACTCATTAAAAAAAAGTTTCCTAAGTCCCTTTATTAAACAAATTATAAGGTTTGGGTAAATATAATCTATCAAAAAGTTTAGATATACATGTACATAAATTCAACCGAAAATTAAATTTGAAGGAAGCTATAATGTTTTAGAAAGACACTATATTTTGAGAATTTTAAAAGAGTATAAATTGAATTCCCATATGAACGTTGAATAATCAATAATAACATATTTATATATAGAAAATACAAATTAATAATGAAGGGAGATTAAATAAGTCTCCATAGTTGATTAAGATAAACATGGGTAAATCTTTTGATTCCATACTTAAACCATATAACTTGTAAAATTAAATAAATAATAAAATATGTTAGCTTGTTTTCATTATATATAATAAGATTAATTACACCAAAAGTAATGTCTAAATATCTAAGATTAGTGAGTCATTTGAGTTGTGCATAATATATCTTATTACCTTTTATCATTATAATAGTTTTCAAAAAAAAAAATTTTAATTATAGTTTTGAAACTAACTTATCAAAAATTAGATTAACTCACTAAAAGTTTTTACTAAATTCCTTTATTAAAAAAATTATAAGATTTTAGTAAATATAATCAATCAAAAAGTTTAGATATATCTTATTACCTTTTATCATTATAATAGTTTTGAAAGATTTTTTTTTAATAATAATAGTTTTGAAACTAACATATCAAAAATTAGATTAACTCATTAAAAAAATTTTACTAAGTCCCTGTATTAAACAAATTATAAGATTTGAGTAAATATAATCAATCGAAAAGTTTAGATATATATGTACGTTAATTCAACCAAGAATTAAATTTGAAGGAAGCTAAAATGATATAGAAATATAATATTTTTTAGGAATTTTAAAAAGAGTATAGATTCAATTACCACATGGATTTTAAAGAATCCATAATAACATATTTATATATAGATATTAAATGCTATCTTGAATGACTTTGAAAGTTTCCATATTAAAAAATGACCATTTAAAAAATATTACCACATGAATTAAATGACCAATTGGTTCCTCACATGTGTATTTTAGTATATTTTTAAATTTAAAAATTTGAGAAAAAGGAACTTAGATTTTCGAACTCAATGACCTAATAACATTCTGCTATAATATATAATATAGATTCTTGAGTCTCCCCCATCATAGATGGTTCAGTCACGCTCGATGCCACGAAATGATTGAGAACTATGATGGGTCGAAATGCATTTTGTTCTTTGTATTCAATAAATATTGCATGACCGAATAATTCAAGGAGGGTCGCACTGCAGGGAGGGTATGTTTAAGTAGATGACTCGTTGGGCCGTCGGAGCGGGACTTCTTTGAGAAAAAGAACTTGAATAACTTCGTTTTTCTGAAAGTCATCAATTAAGGGATTTGATTCATTTGAAGATTATATTAACATATTGGAGAATTAATCAAATATTTATTTGAAATAAAGGAACCAATGACTACTTGACATGTGTTTTTTTGGACTTTGTAAATACAAAAACCTGAAAATTTTGGATTTTAAATTCCAAGCTCAAAGACTACATAATCTATTGCTATACTATACTAGCAGTAAACTCGTACTATGCACGAATCACAAATAGAGAATTATAAGTCAATTTTTTACAACCAAAGAGTTTATAGGATCCTGTATTTAAAATATAATATTACACGATACAGCATCTATAGCATAACTTTCGTCTTGAACATTATTTAGACCAAACATATTAACAATATTTTCTTTACTACAATAGTCATAATGAGAAAAATATAGAAAAAAAAATTTATGTACCAATTATTAAGTTATACTTTTAATATATATCTGTTTATTAGAAGTAAATACATTAATTAAATTTTGAGATAAAGTTTATTGAGTTATATTTAGGACAAAAAATAAATAAATAAATATAAATTATAAAAAATATGAATATATGTCTAACATTTATCAAGAAATAGTTATTCAAATTAATAAAACAATGTTATTACACTTTATTTTTTTTTGAGAAAATATAAATTAATAGTGAAAGAAAATTAATTGAATTTTCATAAGTTAATTAAAACAAATATATGGGTAATTCTTTTAATTCCATACATGAATAATGTTTATCTGCAAAACTATTTAATAGAAAGTGAGTATACTTTATGTGTGTCAAATTTTGTATTTCTTTTTTCTTTTTTTCTTTTTTTGGTAATTATTTAATATAACCAAATAAATTCATACAATGTGAAATGAATTAGTAATTCATTTTTTGTTCCTAGCAATGAAACATCATTACCTTTTTTCATATGTATGTCATTTTTCATTATCTAAAAGATTATATGTTGTGATTTCATTAAAATGAAAATGTACTTTTGTCAATTTACAGGATCTTAAGTATATTGCGACATACACTAAAAAAAATTATAATTAACAAAATAAAAGTTATTTATCTCCTTCATTAATTATTATTTTATAAGCTTAATAACCTTTCTTAATGTCAAATTTATTGGGTTTGGATAAATCTAACCCACAAAAAAAAAAAACAATCACCAATATATAAGAATTTTAAAAGTTAAATTAATTTGAAAAGAGCATTACTTATAGGAATTTGAATAGATTGTTAGATTTAGTTACTATATTGATTACAAATAATCCATGATATATTTAGTTCTAGTATATTTTTATCTTTAATAATTTTTAAAGTTTCTATATTGAAACGGTGACAATTCAAAAAACACTACTATATTAATTAGATAACCAATAACTTTATGACATTTGTATTTTTATATTTTTTAAATTCAAAATATTAAGAAAAATGGATCAAGATTTTAAAACTCAAAGACTTCATAACCTATTACTATAATATATAGTATAAATGGTATGGATTTTAAATATTAAAAATTCAAACAAATGGATTACAACTTCTTACCTATTTTTTCTTCTTTTTGACGCCAAATGCCGCATACTTTTTCAGTAATATGTATAATAGATGTGAAAAACATTTCTTTATTGATCCAAAATCAATACAAAAAAATGTAGTTAAATTTTTAATAATTTAAAATTTCGATGATGTACATTTTTACATAAATAATAAGAAAGTCTCAAATGTAGGATTTGATTCATTTGAAGATTATATTACCATATTGGTATATTAATTAAATATTACATTTGAAATTAAGGAACCAAGGACTACTTGACATGTGTATTTTTATATTTTGTACTGGGGAGCGCAAAATTTCTCACAACCTGGCTATAGTGCATACGCATAATACCAAAAAAATTTTGATCTGATTAGCATAGCCTAATCTACGTGATTAGAATCATACCTTTGAGATCTCTCTAATTTAATCCCGAATAACAAACAACAGCAACAAGCATGAATCAATTGCTTGAACTCAACTTTCGGACTTCTGATGTATCCCTCCTATACACCTTACTCCAAATAGAGTGAGCATATAGCTGCTAGAGTTTCTCTTTCTCATAAAAACATGTATCTCTCAATTATGAGCAAGTGTAACCCTAACTGCTCTTAGAGTGCGTATATATATAAGCTATAGCATGGACTATATGATTAGTATAACTAGGGCTTCCTACGCAAATAAGGATTTCTAATCTAATCAGGATTAATTCCTATTTACATAAATTATAATTTATACAACTAATGAATTATAATTGAACTCACTGTCATACTATGAATTATATTTCGAGCTCCATATTATTAAATCTTTATTTATCTTCCCATATTAAGATTACAGATACCCGTCTATTAAATAAAATTACTGACAATTAAATTGAATAGACCTATTTAATTCCTTAAGACCTTCCACTTAACTTATTTGATATGTTGGATTTATAATCCACCTGCAAGGTTTGACATAATCAAAACTTATAAGCTTTCTCAAGGGGGTATCATCAATCCCTATACCGAGACGTGGATTCTATCAATAATTAATATTTATCATACACGTAATATTATTGTCCAACTTACTGAGTTTATTGACCCACAAAGAATCTCACTCTTCTGTGAATCAAAATTATAAACACTACATGCATGTGTCTATTTATTATATTAGGATTAAGAGCATAATCACTCATAATAATCATAAGTATTAATTGTTTTATATAATCAGTATAAAAACAATTACCTCAACACGGTCATGTTCAATACACACAAAGTGTACTAGTGCAAGAAGTTGGAACTATATCATTCCTCATAGTCAAGACAGATCTATTAAAATCTTGTGCTACAGTCCTACTGATGGTGTGTTCAGTTCCATCTAAGACTGTGAACGATATGTTTATATTCTATAAAAACCGATGATCTGATCTTTCGTGTGTAAACTGTACTCTACACACCAAATTATCTACTATATAGAATAAGTGACACAGATGCATAATCATTAACTAAATAATGCAATGCAAACATTGCTCACACAAATTCTCATTAAAATGGAATAACTAATTTATTAATAAATACTAAAGTCATTACACAAAGCATATCTTTTAGTATAAATCCCTAACAATCTCCCACTTAGACTCAATGCCATGCAGTAACACATCTAAGTCCCATCCTTTCCAAATGACTATCAAAAGTCTTGGCTGGTAAGCTCTTTGTAAAAGGGTTTGTCAGGTTGTCTGCTAATGCAATCTTGATAACCCCCACATCACCTCTGTGCACTATGTCTCGTATCAGGTGATACTTACGCTTTGTTAAGTAAAAATATTAACAAATAATATTTAATTGAACAACCACCTAACATAATCTTACTCAGATAATAATATATCACATGAGTTCTTAAAGTGTAGGTCAGACCCATTCAAGATATAACGTATCTCTTAATTACAATCCCTTGTTTCAAGGGAATACCCTTTGATTCCAACTTAATAGGATGTAACTATTTTTTTTTTTTTTACAAAATTTACGTGAAGTGAATATTTGGATTTTTAAAGGTTAAGACTGTACCCATTTGAGTGGGTTGCCTACATATCCGAGTCGGGAGAAAATCGGACTAAAATCAAGTCTGCCATAGTTCTTAAAAGAACAAAATAAAAATAATATTTATTTTGATTTGATTTAATTGAAATGAACATTTAGGTTCACAAAGGTGTCGACTGTACCCATTTAAGTGGGTTGCCTATGTATCCGAGTCGGGACAAGTTCGGACTGAAATCAAGTCAACCGTAGTTCTAAAAAATAATATTTAAATTTTGTATTTTTGTTGGTGACCTTCTGTCTTGGCTAAATTTGATTTAGCATTTATATTTTTGTACTGCACTGCCATCAACTATCAATAATAGTATGATATATGACATGTCAATCTAAGAAAATTGCACACATTTAGCAAGTCCATGTAGGAAATTGCATGCTGGCCTGATGTTAAACTTGGGCACTATGCACTCTGTTCTCTTTTTAAATTGCAGGCCACCCATTTCAGCTTGCCAACAATAGTCCTTTGATGAATTCCAAACCAAGATAAAAGACAACTGCAGTTGAGCAAAACTTTGACCCTTTAGATGCTAGAAATGCCTCCAATTGCTGGAGTTTCTTTTAAAGCCTAAGTTGAAAAGGCTTCAAGTTTATCTTCAAAAGAATTTGGGTCAGCCAACTTAGGCCATGGGTCGAGAGAACTGGGCTTCTAATTACAATGGCAATTCAAACCAAGGAGCCCAAAGTCTTTTCTTTTAATTTCCATTGAACGGCAATGGACAATTTTAGTGACTTTCTTAATTTGGTCCTTAACGAGAAGACCTTGGGTCTTAGAAGAAAGACAAACTGCTAGGCCTTCAAATGCTATGAATTTAGGGCCTCCAACACTTATGTATTTGGGCCTTTTAAAATCCAATAGTGGGGTCTTTACTGGATTGTAAAGCTAAGGCCATGAAAGTTTGAAAGAATTTTAGTGGGCTAGAAGTTTTAATCCCAAGAGACTAAAGCTTATTTATTTTTAACCAAAGAGTTAGGGTCTTTAACAGATTGCAGAACCTAATAAGTCTAAAAATTAAGTCCCTATTGGGTTGCAATTTTTAGAACTTTTTCTTAACATTTAGGCCTTTGGACCATATGCAAGACCATTTTAAAGAAATGCTTTCATTCCTTGTTCTGTCAAAATAAAATAAACAAGACCAAGGCATTTCTTTTGTTCCAGCCAGCAAGTAATGTCTTTTTTATTTATTTTGTTTTTTTTTCTTTTATGGATTCTTGAATTTGGGCAATCCAACTCTCACATGCCTTGATATATATATATATATATATATATATTTGCAACAGTTTAATAGAAGTCATTTGAAACTAAATAAATGGCCTTGGCGACTTGAAGTTTTGGCCGTGTGAGGCAAAAATAAAGGGCCTTAGCAACTTGAACATTTGGCCATATGAGGCAATTGGAGCTTTAGAAGGCTCGGAATTGAGGACACGTGGGCCATGTTGGAATCTTTAGGGCCTTGAAATTGAGGGCTTGTGGGCCGTTATGAAGTCGTAAGACTTGAATTTTGAGGGCACAAGGGCCGTCATGGAACTTTTAGGGTTTGAATTTGAGAGCGCGTAGGGCCGTCATGGAGCTTTTGAGACTTAAAATTTGTGGGCACGTACCTTTGAGGCTTGAAATTTGTGGGCATAAGAGCCGTCATAAAAGCCTTGAAGGCTTGAAATTGAGGGCATAAAAGCCGTCATTGAGTGAACTAGAACCTTAATTTTGAACTTTGAGGCCACAGAAGGGCAAAAGTTCAAAAATAAAATTAAAAATTTCAGCCATAAAATTGAGAGAGATATATAGAATCTGTATATCTATATATATATATATATATATTTTTTTTAAATGCAGAGCCCTTTTCAAATTCAACAAGTATTTTGTTTTCAAATAAAACTGGCTTTTGAAAATCTGTAGAGTTCAAAACCAATTTAAACTCTAAATTCTTCTTTTTACTTGAAAATCCATGCCAGCGTAGGTAATTTTTTTTAGAGGAGCAAAACAGAAACATTGGAGTGTCGAGAAGAAGTTTGTAACGAAGAACACAAAAAGAAATCTTTTTAGAGAGTTTTAAGAAGAGAAAAAGCAAGAGGATTATACCTGTGCGAATCTGAGTATGAAACCTTAAACATTTTTTTTTTCTCTTTTTCAAACTGCATTCTCTGTATATTTTTTACTACTTTGCTTCTTCTTTTTTTTTTTAATCTCTTCTGTATTTTCTTCTCTGAAACTTGCTTTTTCTGTCTTCGCTCTTCTCTTGATTTGTCGCCTCTCCATTTCTGACTGATCGCCGTTGGAATTTTATAGTAGAAGAATTGAACACGTTCGTTGCTACGTGGGTGGTTGCCCCCATGTCTTTTTTCTGGATCCTTCTTCTACATACACATATATGTATATAACAGCCATGTATGAATTTGTACCCACAACTTCTTTCCAGATTTTTTTTTTCATTATTTTATTTATTTATTTTGTCACTTTAAAATGGTCAAAACTGAGAAATGTCTGCAACCACTCTCTCATGATGGGAGAGAAGTAATGGCTCTATGCCCTGCCACAATCACGTGGCCCATTTTTTTTATTTATTCAGAAGGTAAAAATTGCTACAGACCTAAACATATATATATATATATATATAAATGAGACTGTCACCTTGACTTTATCTTTTCTTGGTCAATTGAGATTTGTGAAATTATGTGGGTTATGCAACGTGAGTGACGACATCCCTGTTCCAAATTTTTTTATTTTATTTTATTTTGTTATTCTTTGTATCCCACCATAAGTCAATAGGCATATCTGTATGCATATTTGAAATTTCTTTTTATTTCTTTATTTATTATAACACTTCAAGACATTCATTAATATAATTAATTTTGTCTATGTGTATAGAATTTGACTTTTAAAATTACATAACCTAAGCAATGTGTAACGTTACTAAAAACCTTACACTATTAGCTGGGTCATTTAATTTCACTTGTTAAATTTATTATAGAAAAATTTGATCTCTAATACGCTTAATGTGTTTTACACTCTTGTGGGTCCTAGGTTCCTTTGAGTTAGCAACCGCCCCGCTATTATCACAATAAAGTGTAATAGGTAATTGTACTAAAGGTACCTCTCCTAGATCCAATAGAAAGTTTCTGAGTCAAACGGTTTCCTTAGCTACCTCAAAAGCTACCACATATTCGGCCTCCATGTTGAAATTAGAAACATATGATTGATTGATACTCCTCTAACTAATGGCTCCACCTCTTAAGATAAACACATTTTTCGAGGTCAATTTTATGGAATCTTTATCTGATTGAAAATCTGAGTCTATGTACCCAATGGGTACTAGACTATCTGCTTGGTAAACCAACATATAATTTTTAGTCCTTTTCAGGTACTTGATTATATTCTTTACCATAATCCAGTGTTCCCGCTCTGGGTTTGACTGATATCTACTGACTATGCCTACGACAAAACAAATGTCAGGTCTAGTACAAAGCATAGCATACATGAGGCTTCTCACAACTAATGCATAGGAAACTGTCTTCATGTTCTCTACCTCAATTAGTGTCTTAGGACACTAATCCTTAGTTAAAGAGATTCCATGTCTAAAATGGATGAACCCTTTCTTGGAATACTGCATGCTAAAACGGGCAAGAATCTTATTGGTCTAGACAGTTTGTGATAAGCCCAGCATCCTATGCTTGCGATCTCGCATAAGGTTAATCCCAAGGATGTGACCAACTTCTCCTAAGTCCTTTATATCGAACTGTCCGGCTAACCATACCTTCACCGAAGATAATACCCCCACATTGTTTTCGATAAGCAAGATATCATCCACGTACAGTACCAAGAACACCACCACATTTTCACTACATTTCTTATATACACACGACTCGTCAATGCGTTGATCAAAACCATAAAACTTAATAGCCTTACCAAAACGAGTGTTCCAAGACCTAAACGCTTACTTAAGTCCATAAATAAACTTCTTAAGCTTACACACCATGCGTTCTTGGCCTTTTGCTACAAAACCGTCTAGTTGCATCATATAGATGCACTCATCAAAACTTCTATTAAGGAAAGCTGTCTTGACATCCATTTGCCAAATTTCATAATCGAAATGAGCTGTAATGGATAAGAGAATCTGGATAGACTTTAGCATGGCTATCGGCGAAAAAGTTTCCTCATAGTCGATCCCCTCTTTCTGAGTAAAACCTTTCGCAACAAGCCTAACCTTGAAGGTTTCTACCTTCCCATCTGCTCCTCTCTTCTTCTTATAGATCCACTTGCATCAATGGGTTTTATCCTTTTAGGTGGTTCTATAAGATTCCAGACTTGATTAGAGTACATAGACTACATCTCTGATTTCATAGCCTTTGTCCAAAGTTCTGCGTCTTTATCTTGAAGTGCTTCATTGTAGTTCACGGGTTCGGCATCCATATCATCAAGGATCCTATCATAAGACTATCCCAAGAACATATACCAATCAGGTTGGCGTACAACCCTCCCACTATGACGAGGCATGATCTGCGTTTATGTATTATGAGTGAATTGCTCTACTAATTTTGATCCTTGTGCACCATCATCATGCCCTGGTTGTGGAACCAACGTGTTGATGGTATCTACATGCTGCGTTTCAATACAAGCCTGAGTCACAACATTCCTCCCACTACGACGAGGCAATGGAATGTCAATGACTCGGCCTTATGGTGCTTCTTCTTATACTGAAGATAATGAAGAATTATGCGTTGGTCTATCTCCTATCAGCTTTTCTAGAACAATCTTACTTTTGGGTTTGTGGTTCATTATATAGTCCTCTTCTAAGAATTGGGCATTGGTGCTAACAATGACATTCTGATCCTTAGGAAAATAAAATAAACCACCTTTAGTCCCTTTAGGGTACCCAACAAAGAAACAGACATCTGTTCTTAATTCCAACTTATCTGCTTTCCCTTTCAGCATATATGCAGGACTTCCCCATCTCTGAACATGTCGTGAACTAGGCTTGCACCCATTCCATAATTTTATGGGAGTACTAGGTACTGACTTAGATGGTACCAAGTTCAGAATGTTTGCTGCTGTTTCAAGTGCATGGCGCCAAAAATGAATTAGGCAAATCTGAATAACCCATCATAAATCTGACCATATCTATAAGAATTATGTTCCTTCTTTCTGTTACGCCATTCTGTTGTGGCATACCTGGTGTAGACAACTGGGACTCAATTCCCTTATCTAATAAGTAATCTAAAAATTCTCCCAAGAGGTACTCACCACCACAAGCAAATCATAATATCTTGATACATTTACCATGATGCTTTTTTGTTTCTGTCTTGAACACTCTGAATTTGTCAAAGCATTCAGACTTACGGTGCATTAAATAAATATACCCAAACCTTGAGTAATCATCAATGAAAGTAATGAAATACTCAAAGTCACATCTCGCTTGGATATACATGGGGCCACACAAATCAGAGTGAGCCAATTCTAATACCTCATTTGACATGTTGCCTTTGGCCACAAATGGCCGCTTGGTCATCTTACCTTCCAAGCATGATTCACAGACTGACAATGCCTCCACTTCCAATGAACCTAATGGCCCATCCTTAACCATTCTTGAAATTCATCTCAGATTAATATGACCTAGGCATAGGTGTCAAAGATAGGTTTGGTTAATTTCAAAAGGTGTTTTTCTCTTACATGGTAATGTATTAGTGTTTTTTAGTTCATTTAGTTGCAGTGTAGAAGAGATATGATTAACAATATAAAGAACATCTACCAATGTACCAGAACAGATAAAATGTTTATTTAATTTATAACAATAGAGTTATTAAAATAAATGGAATATCCATTATCAACCAATTTAGAAACTGAAATCAAGTTCCTTTTAATGGAAGGTACATAAAGAGAGTCTTTTATTACTAAAATCCTATCTCTACCAAAAGA